>KV458809.1:0-250640 GCA_001662605.1 Pseudogymnoascus sp. 05NY08
GGCGTTGGTGTTGGTGGTGTTGTTTTCTTCTTCTTCACGTTTGCTGGGTCTGGGATGGGGTGGGGGTTGGTGGCGGGGATGACGTTCAACGAAGGGAATGACTACGGGGGATTCAAGGACTTATTCTCTTCTATCTGATAACAAGACTTTTGGCGGGTGGTTTGGTGCGCGGTTACTGGTATCGGCGTCGGAGTTGTTGGCGCCGACGATTGATGGTAGGCTGGGTAAGGGGAGGGGGGGGGGGGGGCGTGGAGGAGTAGATTTTTTGGTGGTTTCTTATTCATGCAACCTTTTTGTCGTGGGGTTCGTTAGGGTTATGTTGTGTTGTGTTTATGTCAATGATTGGAGTTATGGCGTATTATTCCGTGCTGTTGCTTCTACTCGATGTGCTCTGTGACTACCACCACTTGTCGCCATCACCGTAAAATCTATTGGCGTATACTCTACCTACTACGTAGACACGAGCTTGCACGTGAGTAAGTAACATTATTATTAACTTTCCTTCATACTTATGAATAACGATCACTGATGTTATATCATCGTTTTCTAAAAGTATCTTTGCCACTGCTTCGAAGAAACCTTTCTTGCTTCTAGAGAATGGCGGCCGGGCACACTGGAGATTGAGCTCTGCCGACCATGCGATGATGATGGAACGTTTAATCTCACTGGAACTTGCTCGGTTGCTGTTTGCAACCTAGGAGAGTGCCGCTGGTCATCCAAAAACTGCAAATTGGCTTCTCCAAGATACGAATCATACGCTCTCCCGTCTCCTTCTCTAGCTGTGATTTGGGCCTTCTCACCCGTAGGTTGCTGTGCAGATCTATTCGCCCAGGTATTTATTACTGGGGGCCTTTCGGGCGTTTCAACGGTTGCCGACGTATAATTAGGGTTGACTTGCAAGCTTTCATTGCCTTGTATCACCGGCTGATAGTCGGCTTGAATCAGCTCCTGGTTATCTTGTGCGTTTTCGCTATGGACAAGGAACTGCCTTCGTGGAACAAGCTGCTCTTCATTATGCCGAGCAAACAGGGGAGGAGGGGATCCCGGCCACGGGTGTCCTGTTTCGTGGGATTCGGGCGACTCCGAGATAGGGTCATTCTGATAGTCCGTTCTGCGTGCGACGTGAAGTTTCTCTTGTAACCATGCCTTCTGCTGGTCTTCAAACATTAACGGAAGGCGCTTCCATTCCTCCACTTTAGCTTGTTTGGAAAGTGCTGTGCTATGATTCGTGAATGCATCATGGTATTGAGATGGTTCAAATTGTGTATTGCCACCCTGGTGAAAATGGATATTGATGAAAGACAAAGCCTCGAAGAGGGCGATCTCGGTTTCTATAAGCCTTTCCTCTAGGCTAGAGATATATCCCGATGGAATGCCTCTATTGAATATCAAACGATCAGTAAGCAAACGGCATTAATAACGAACGCACTGACCTCTTGTTGCTTTGGGGATATTGGCAAGTAGTCCCTATAGAACTACACGACGAGCAGGTTGGTCTGCAAAATTAGACATGGCGTAATTAAAGTTAATAACAATGTAATTTGAAGTCTTCTCACATCTTGCGATCACACTATGCGTCGAATCTCATAGTTAGCATAGTTTCTAGCATTTTGTCGGTTAAATCTCACCTTGCATTTCTTCGTCCGACAGAGCTCACAGGCGATAGGGTTTAGTTGGCTTTCCTAACTCAGCATAAGCATTGGTTCATGTGCGCTCATTAAGAGACTCACCATAGTTACGACAGGCAGTATCTTGTTCTCGTGCAGGATGGACAATTATAGTCCGGGGACTTATGTGCGGGGTAATGAACGTCCTAGGGTAACAGGGGTACTTGACGCCCCACAAAAAGTTGGATGAACAAAAACATCGTCATTGCTTCTTGGTCAACTTCAGTTAGCTGTGAAAAATGGAAACAATGAATTCGTGTTACCCCGCATCTGGAGCTCATGGAAATGTCTGAATGGTAGGCTTTGAAGTCATCATTTTCCATCGCTGATAAATTATCAGCGGGAAACTGGGCCGCTTGGTGAGGAGTACCCACATGACTTCAAATGTCTGTGGTGCAAGAAAATGGCACTAGTTCGCGGGCCATCTCCATACAGCAAATGTAACTATTGGATTAGCGTAGGTCATATGCGGGGAATGGCTTTTGGGACCGTGTTCAGGACGTCGTTGGCCAGAGTCGGCTCCGATGGCAAGTCTTAGGTCTCAAATATTGACAAACACGCGTTCACCAATTCCTGGGGTGTGCAGCTCATCCAACTTTGCCCTCAAACCTCCCTAAACGTTCAGTTGGCAAGATGTTGACATAATAAAACAGCGCCTGCTGATCTATCCCACCAGCAAGAAGCCAGAGAGATGAGGAAGCATCATGGCGCCGGAACACTCACCCAGCAATCGCCTGATGCGGGAAGACCAGCCAGAGGACAACGTTGGAATCATGGACGACAGCAATATGACAGTTGAACCTTCTGCCAAAAGGAGAAGAGTATTTTTGCAGACTATGGGCCAGCAGCTCCGAGAAGTGGGCGTGTTGCAAACAAGTCCAAGAGAAGTCGTCTCGGATTTTGCTAGTAGTACAAGAGACGCATCGCATGTCCAGCCTCTGGACGGGACGCCTAGGACGGGTGGGTCACAGCATGTAAATGTGCAGACCCAAACGCCGGACAGCGATGCTGTCCCGGGAATGGATAACCAGCCTCTAACTGGGCCTTTAATGAGCGCGTCCAAGAGCCTCTGGCTGCCTGGCGAGATCCTGACTGTGCCTATCGAAGACGGGATCGACACCTTCATGTTTGAAGATCTTCTTTCCTGGACGTGTAGCTACTTTGATAACTGGCATCCGGCGTATCCCTTCCTCCACGCCCCCTCTGTTCTCGAACATTTCGGCCATGTGATAGATCACGGAGTATTAGACTCGACGGATTCATTAAGGCACAAGCTTACAATCCTTCGATCCATCATGTCGGTGTCACTTATAGATCGGAGGCAAACGGCGACAACGATGAGGCCTGTGCCATCACAACTGGTTTTTGCTTCCCTCAACGATGCTATTCAGAGCGTTCAATGCATGCTGACAGACGAGAGTTCGATCGTTGCATTGCAAGCAATTGTTAGTGTGCAGCTGCTTTTCATTTCCATGCTGCGATATAATGCAGCTTCTCGTCTGCAAGGTCTTGCAGTCCGCATGGCTTTCCACTTGGGGCTTCATCGCTGCCCAATGAAATTCTCGGATTTTCCGAGAAAAGAAGCGCGGCTGAGGCAGCGATTATTCTGGTCAATCTATTGTATTGATCGTTATATCTCCATCCGACTTGGTGTTCCCCTCGCCATTCGAGATATAGATATTGAAGCTTGTTTCCCTACTTTAGAACGACATCTGGACGAGTCCCAGTCACAATCAGGTTCGCCCCTATTTCCCTTTGCCTGTTCTATCAGCTAATCTCTACAGATACTGATGGACGACTAGACTTGTTCGGATTTCTTGCAAGACATGCCGAGATCAGAGGATCGATTACGGAGCTGCGCAACAAATCTGTCTTGTACAAGCAGACTGAAGTCGACGACGCCACAGTCATCGACGCGAAGCTTAGTAAATGGTGGAATGAAGTTGATGAATACCTTGAATCGAGTAGCCCCGAGTCGCTACCAATAAGCCGATACCACCAAGTGACTCTCGTTGTTCTCAGATATGAGTCAATCATCGCTCTCAATAAGTACACTGTGGCGACATCAAAAAAGGGTTCAGTTTATGATGCGGCACTACAAAATTGTATTACTGCGGCAAGATGTATTATTAGCACCTTGCATAAGGCATTGGGGCCTCAGAATGATGGCTTCTCTACAACACACGAAGTTCCCGGAAGCTGTGGCCTCCTATGGCCATCATTTACATGGGCTGTATGGATGAGTGCATTTCTTATGGTATACGCAGCAAAGGAACGCCAGGTCCCCCAAATTGTAGCAACTCGGTATGCTTTGTTTAATCTTCGCCAATACATCCCAATCGAATATCTCTAACTATATATAGACTCGTAGACAGGGCCCTGGAGGTTCTAGAACACCTTGCACTACGAGGAAGCATATGGCCTAATGCATGCGCTGTAGCAATCCGAGACTTGCGCGCACAACTTATTGACCAGAGAATACACTCGAAACAAACGTATACTCGCAGCAGCCACTCGTCTAAAAATGATCAGAGCGGAAATCTCCTCCGCACACCCTCGGGCTTCATTCCCCCTCAATCTAATAGCGGCAACAACTTTAGCGTTGGCACCAGCAACTCAACCAGATTGCAGAATCCGGAAACCTCTGGCGCTGGATCCCACCTTTCCCGTGGTAATCATGACATGCTCCCTCCACGTCACGATATCGAGAGCAACCAAAATATGTCGAGCATCCAAGAGAATCCAGAGCCACCGTCCACAAACCGATTGTCGTCGGTGAACTTTTCTGGCGTGCCGCAGTCTCCCATGAACTCCCATAACCGGATGTTCTCAGAGCTCTCGGATCTTATGCCGAGTTTTAGAGACGCCGAGGGGAATGGATATGTGTATAGGATGGGAGGCGAGTTGGGACTGGATCTACAAATGCCAAATCAGGACGGAGTAGAGCTATTTTACGGGCTAGATACCCCGTTTTGGCTTAATGGCGATCAGTGGAGAGACCTGGGTGATAATACTTAAGCACAATGTATAGCGAAATGAATTAGCTGCTTTGGTAAGAGAATGGGTAATTTAAATGGATGGGGTAGGGCTATGTGGCGTTATGGAGTGAGTAATAACTCAAGTAGATAACTTTAAACACCATGGGTTACTACGCAAGTCAAGATTAAGTTGCATAGATTGAAACAAATTGTATATATACCCTTGACTCCGCAAGCCGTCTTTAATGACAACTTAGTAGGCGTAAAAGATGGCGCTATATGGATCCTGTTCCTTAAGCCTCTTATTAATGCGCCCAAGCCAGATCTTCATGCCCCAAGCCGCGGCGATTGTCATAAATGAGAAGCACGCATTGCTCGTCATGGCGGTGACGTATTTTGGCGCATCGCTATTAGGATACAGGTAAGGTGTGTATATGAAGGATGCCATTGACACCACGTTCACCAAAGATAGTGACACAGCTTTCTTCTCGGGTGTCTGGCCTAGAGTCGCAGAGACCCAGCCTAAGATAATAGAGTTGACACTATACACGCCCGAAGCAAAGAGAAAACATGAGATATAGCGTGCCGCCACGTTGAGTGTAACACAGCTTATGATGAAACCAACCATGGCAACCCCCATGCAAATGGTGATGTGCCAGGTGCGCTCATTGTAGCGACCAGACGACCAGCCGACGAAAATTCCAAACGCCCCAGCAAAAATAGTGGGGGGGGACGTGAGGAGCAGGGTGATGATGGGGTCATATTTGAGAGCCTTGACAACCGACGGAAAGAACTGGTTGAAGGATGTAGCGCTGAGATGCATATTCTGCATGAGGGCAAAGAGGTAAATCCTCGGGTCTCGAATCGCCTCGAGAAAGCCCGCGCGGACTCCCTTGCTCTCCTCAAGCCCGGCGGTATCCTTGCGAATTCGGCTTTCGGCAAGCTCGCGCTCTTCGACTGTCAACCATCGAGTATTATTTGGGTAGTCCGGAAGCATGTATATTGTCAAAAAAGCGACACCGAAGGTTACGGCGCCCTCGACAATAAAGAGCCACCGCCATCCAGCAAGACCGTGGGCGCCATCAAGAGTGCTGAACGTTGCTGCGGCAATAAGGCCTGCGAAGGCGACGGCGACAATGTTCCCCGCGTAGAGTATGGAAACGCGGGTGGCGATCTCTTTGCGGGTGTAAAAGAGGGAAAGTATGTAAAGAGCCCCGGGGTAGAAGGGAGCTTCAACGGCACCTATATTCTATGTTAGTCCTGCGGCTTAGAAATGGCATCAAGGCAGCAAAAAGCTTTGCGGGAATAACTTACCGAGGAAGAAACGAACAAGAACAAGGCCAATGTAATTTTGAACTCCCGCAGTGGCTGCTGCGACTGCTGCCCAGACCATCATGCAGACGCCCATATACACCGATGGTCGGACTTTGCGGGATGACAATAACATGTTGGAAGGGATTTGCATGAACAGGTAGCCAACATAGAGGATACTAATGGCAGTATTGTACTGTGTGCCATGTAACTTGAGGTCTTTTTCGAGAGTATTTAACTTCGCATTAGCAAGAGCATTTTGATCAAGTTTGTTCCTAGTTGGAATGCATTAGCTTCCTATCTTTAAGAATGTTATAGTCTGTGATGAACTTACAAAAAGTACATGCAGAATAGAGCTGGCATGATTCGCATGTCCAGCTTGCGAACAAGGGCAATCTCTGCAGCGTCCGTCTTCTGGACGGCTCCAGAATAATCACTTCGTTTGTTTTTCTCATCGTTGTTCATAGTAGTTTCCTCCATGTGCGTTGCAGTTGCAGCTTCTTTCTCCGCCTTAACTGACATTATCAGCGTAGAGCTTCGAAATTGTAAGAAATGTTTGAGTGAATCAATGCCAATTCAGCAAGGTAGAGTAAATTTCTGCTGAGAAACTCTAGAAATATTAAAGGGAAAAGGATAACTCTTAAGAGGGCATCTCTACTTCTTGTACACAACCAGACATGGCGTCTTACCTCCCTGCTTGTTGTGAGTCCCCCATAAATCCCCAGACTCCGAACATGGAGAAGTTGGGGAAATAGTGGGGCAGAGTGAGAATACCAGAGTTGCTCGGATAGATCCCGTGTTGAGGGGGCGGCTAGCACAAACGTTTGTCCGGGCGCCATTTGTAGTTTCGAAGAGGTTTGATGACGGCCACAGCGTCCGCACATGTCTTTGTCCGGCCGGCCGAGTAATATGATAACAAAAAAGTATCCTGTCGCAGTTTTATTTGTCCGTCCGATGAACTGCAGTCGTCCGAAGGCTCACACATTCACCAGAATCATCAGTTAATATTGTATGTGACATGCTATGAAAGATGCTCGCCCCACTCATCTCGAACCATCATAGCTGGATTGTACAGTACAATATCTTTATATAAGGACATGCCGCGCCGATGCTGGACTCATCTTATTCCATTAACTCACATCTATCATTTACATCAACTGAGCAAGAATCGAAATTAACGACATAGACGTCTTCTCCAATCGTCTCATACGCATCATCACCTACCGTCAAAACTACAACGATAAACATGGGTTCAGCATCTACTACAGCTTTGGATCTTCGTGGTCTCACCCCTGCTCCAGTTACTCCATTCACGCCCAATGGAGACATCGACTACCCCGCCATCCAGCGCATCGGCTCCTGGCTAGGCAGCATTGAGGGCGTCAAGGGCTTGGTTGTCCTTGGCCACGCCGGCGAAGGCACCTTTTTAACTCAAGATGAGCAAGCTGATGTCATTCGCGCCTTTGTCAAGTCGACAAATGGCCGTGTTCCCGTCATTGCGGGAATCACAGCCGAAGGAACCAAGGTAGCGGCTCTTGAGGCTCAGCGTGCCAAAGCCGCCGGCGCCGCAGCTGGTCTCCTCTACCCATCCCATGGCTGGCTACGCTTCGGTTACCAGGAAGGCGCACCACAGGATCGCTATAAGGTCGTTTACGAGGAGAGCGGCCTCCCTTTGATTTTATTCCAATATCCGGACGTCACGAAGGCAACTTATAGTCTTCAGACCATGCTCGATATCAGTGCACAGCCAGGTGTGTTTGCCATGAAGAACGGTGTCCGCAACATGCGCCGCTGGGACGTCGAGATCCCTATCATCCGTCGGGAGCGTCCGGAGCTCCAGATCCTCTCTTGCCACGACGAATATCTCCTCCATACTGCCTTTGACGTGGATGGTTTCCTCGTTGGCTACGGCACTATTGCCCCAGAGCCCCTGCTTGAGATGCTTGCGGCTGGCAAAGCGAAAGATTACAAGAAGGCCCGCGAAGTCCACGACCGCCTTTTACCGTTAACCAGAGCTGTCTACCACCGTGGTTCGCACATGGAAGGCACTGTAGCATTAAAGCACTCGTTAATTGCTCGTGGTATTCTGGAGCATGCTACTGTGCGATCTTCGCTACTGCCTCTTGAGAAGGGTGCGGACAAGGAAATATATGATGCAATGAGCTCAACGGGACTACCAAAGGCCCCTAAGGCATATCAGGTATAGACATAGGGGGTCTTTTCAATTAAGGGGTGGAATGAGTAGGGATGGATAAGATTGTAAAATGTGGACGCGCATAATATAAAAATATAGAAAATTACACTGTTGTATGTTCTTTGGTCCTTTTTTCCGCTTTTATCTGTTGGGGTTTTGTCTTTGCTACAGCGCAAACATAAATGCTAGAAGAGCTACCGAACCTAGGAAGTCCCCGCAAATCTTGGATGCAGCACTAGTGTCTTCGGGCGGCTTCACTTGCTTGAGGGTGACGTTTCCCTTCTTTGAATTACACGTTACACCAAGGCTATCATAGTGAGTCGAGTTCACAACGTTGGCTGCAAAAGCATTGCAATCGAGATTTCCAGTCGAGTTGACACTAATTAAATAGCCCGATCTGTTCATATCCGGGGGATCAGAACTGGAAAGTCGGATTAGTATCATCCGCTCGATAGCGAGGGGGGTATAGATAGCACTCACGACTTGATAGTCAACCAAATACCCGTACTGTTTAGAACGGGGAGATCAAGACTGGAATATAGGATTAGTGTCATTTTCTCGATAGCGAGGGGGGTATAGATGGCACTCACGCGTCGATTTCGCCATGAATTTGGATGCCGTCACCGACATCGATCAGACTCGGAAAAGACAAATTCAGAGCTGGCCCTCCTGTAAAGTTGAGTTTTAGGATGTCCGTGACATGTTTGAGCTTCGGTACGTTCAAACTTGAGATCGAATCTGTATTGTCGATCACGAACCCCCACATGGTGATATTAACAAGATCTGGTAGATCAATGGTGGTAATTCTGGTGGCTTCTATTGTATATTCGTCGGTTGATATGTCTCGGACCCAGCCACCCTGGATACTAATCGAACGCAGTTCGGTTAAGCCAGGCATCGCCAGCGGCCCACTGAAGGCGGTTGAGGTCTGTAAGCTAGATAAGTCTTTTTCACAATCGGCGGGAACAACTTCATTTGTGCTATTGATTTTGAACCATTCTCCACCGTGGATCGTGCTATTGCACTTGTAGGTGGATTCTGCACAGCGGACAAAGACGTCCTCGTGTGTAAGTTCATTGTACTGTACGCTTCGAGCATAACCACAATCCTTCGAATCTGCGTATCCATAATTTAGTGGCGGAATATGGAAATGGGGTAACCAAGGGGCACACACCATAGGGAGTGAGCGCCGCTGCGAGGCTCACGATGGACACGTTAACGAGAAAGCCGGGGAGCCTCATCTTTCCAAAGCTGTAAGCCGTCCTTGAAGATCAACCGCTCTGACGTGATATGCTATCTAAAGTCTCACAAAGTCTGAAGGGGGACCACCCCACCTTTATCCCGTTGGGTCTATCGATAGGTAATAGAGTTAACCTAAATATATTAATTTTAAGATGCTACAGTGTTTGGCTATGGGGAAGTTAGCGTTCGTTTTAGGCTGGGCAAGGCTGGGCGTTGGGGGCCGTTTGTAGTAGAGGGTGGGAAACTCTTGGAATATTGGGATCAGAAGACCGAAAGAGGCAGCTAATCCTTTGAGCTTGGCGGGTGCCTATCCTTTCAAACGCCCATACAACTAGCTCAATTACCGACCATAAAGTATCTTATGCTATTCCCGCTTCATTTTTAGATTTTTTACCTAATACTACCAAGGACCCTGTTCAGGCAAGGGTTCTTCTGAGAGCCGCAATACCAATGTCGTGGTGCAGCGCGTGGTTACGATGAGGGAATGGAGCAGATAGGCTGTAAGAAGTAGCAAGCCCAATTATTAGGGAGCCACGAGTTTATATTTTCGCTCAGTTCATCTTCATTTATCATAATTTATCAGCTATGAACCATGCATCAAATTCCAGGTCCTCATGTCTCTTAAACTCCATACCCAGCGCCAGCCCATCTCCAATCTCAATCCATAACTGCTCCGACCCAAGCCAGCACCGCATCTATCCTCATACCGGCGTCCACATCTTCCCATCAACCGCCCCGCACATTAAGCACAACTCGTTCTACCTTGCCAAAATTGACCTCATTGCGCCCCATAACCTTCCCTGGGCTTCAGTCTCTACCCCAATAACGATTCCAAGACTTCCCACTCAACAGGCCCGCCCTCCCCAGATACTACCCTCAAACAGCGACAACTCCGCTGCACTCTCTGCTTCCCTCAACGCAAACAAAAACTCCGGGATCAGGCTATCAATAGCAACCTTAAAGGTTCCGTTATGGTCATCATAGCCGCCACGAGGGAAGGAGACGTCGACGGCTTTGATGAATGGTTGGGTGCCACTAGCTCCGAATTCAAGGACAGATGCGATACATTCGGCATCGGCCATTAGACACATCTTTGTGTCCAGGCCTGGCTCGATCTCGTCGTCTTCTTTGAAACCCATTCTAAAGGCACTATGTGCGTCGTGTTAGCAAAGTAATTTACTCAAGCCATCGTCATCCCTCTAGAAAATGGGGCGTGATTGCAGCAAAATTGGTTGAGGGGGGAGGAGGGAAGGAGAACATACAGAGCAACATTACCAGCCCCCATCCCACTCATACAATCATCATCCACCATCTTCGTAAACACCTTCTCCGCGATCCTCTGCAACCCCGTCTCCAACCCCGCCTCGTCAAGCCGCTTATCCAACAACACGTCCCATTCCACGACGAAGCGCTCCCAGCGGGCATCATCGGAGAAATCGGTGCGGAAGAGAAGGAAGCCAAAATCATCGTACCCTGCTTCCTCAATGACTTGCACTAGGGGGTGTTCTGTTTCTATCTCGTAGAGCATATCTCGAGGAGCCCGGCCGTTCGCTGCGTCTTCCGCTCGGATACGTGCTTTTGTGGCTTCAAAGTTTAGGTGTGCCTGTGCCGCCATACGCTGCATGTTTAGCTCAAGGAGCTGGGGTATGTCAGTTGGGCAGTTCTTGTGTTTCCCACGCAGCGGTGTAACGGCGAGCTATAAGAAAAGGGGTAGAGAATAAAAGCACTGCGATGGAGAGGATGAATTTGGATATTGAAAGACACGTGATGAATAACGTCGACAGGAGATATCTGCAAAGAGACTTTCACCGCCATAAAATCCATAAAATCGGTACGAAGCTCCAAATTCAAGTATAAAATCCACCAACTTACATCATCCGACAAAGTCTCCCAATCTTCATCCGTCGCACTCGCATATTTCTCCTCCGTCCATCCCGGAGGTAACCAGCACAGCGCCTTCTCCTCGCCCATCTCAGGCCCTGCCATTGTCATGCTTTCTAAAAGTCGCTTGATGTAAGGAGCTCAGAGATACGGTGGGCAGGCGGACGTGTGAAAGTAAAGTAATGATGGTTGTGGTTGTCTCGTTTAGTGCGACCAGAAGCGGGCAGGAAAGACGACGGAAGGGATCGAGATGACAGGGCCGTAGGATTCAGGTGGAGAACCAACGACCAACTCACACACCCATTGTCCATAAATCAATCTCAACTTCCAGTCCATCCACAATCCCACCCCGCAACTCCCCCCACCCAAGTACACCAAGCCATCATCACGTCTCCACTGGAACTAGCGTCCGCATCTCTCCATTAGTCAAGCACTCATCTTAACCCAGTAAGGCAGGAGCTCGGACGATTTTCGCGTCTTCTGGAAGACGACGCGTCCGTGTAGCTCTTGAGGTGAAGAGGGTTCTATGATTATCACAAGTGCTGATATGAAAATCCGCAACCTTGTCCACCATGACATTGAAGACCAGAGCGTTGTCTCAAAGTGAGGCGGTAGAGTTACTCGGGGCCATTTAATAGGACTGTTTCAACGACGAGACATTAGCATTGGCAGAGAACATTCGTGATGACAGCTGACGTATACAGACGTGGAATAGAATCAGCTCATATGCACCCTAGGTCCCCTTCAACGCTGGATTCTGCCAATCCTACAGTACGCTTGCTGATAATTAGACCTATAAAGTAAGCCCTATTTTGTAGGGCTTACTCATCCCGCAAAGTATGATCCTACAAAAGTTCTCAGCCGCCATGATTACTCTCTCCCGCAGTTAAAAACATCCTATCACGCCCTCCTGAAAAAACAATCACATTCTCGTCCTAATTCACATCAAAACCAGCAATGTCCAGCCCAAAACCCACCCTCTTCCTCGTCCCCGGAGCCTGGCATCCAAACACCTGCTTCGCCACCCTCTCCGCCCAACTGACCGCAGCCGGATTTCCCATCCACCTCGCCTCCCTTCCCTCGCTCAGCCCTGTCTCCCCCGCCACCGACGCAACCTGCACCGCCGATGCCCTGGCCTTGAGAGCACAGCTGCTCCCCCTCATCGAGGAGAGCAAGGACGTCGTCGTGGTGTGCCACTCGTACGGCGGAATTCCAGCTGGTGGTGCAGCTGCTGATCTAGCGAAGACAGATCGTGCAGCGCGCAATGAGAAGGGCGGCGTGCTGGGTCTCATCTATCTGGCCAGCTTTGTGGTCCCTGAAGGAGTGAGCCTAGTCGAGTTCCTTGGCGGCAAGCACGCGCCATACGTGCAGCAGAATCAGGTATGTGCTTCTTCAAAATGCATTCTTATTTATTTACATTACTCCCTTCCTTACTGGCAACTACTCTTTTTCCTATGAGTAAACTACCACCCTCACCCCTTCAGACCCCTGACCCTTCTATAGCCCTCCCCTGGCCTCTGCGAGGTCTCTCCTGCAGGTCCCGTTCTCTACGCCGACGTACCACCCTCTCTAGCAGCCACACTCGAGGCGTCGCTTCTCCCGCACTCGTTGGCGGCGTTTGACTCGGCAGCGCCAGCGCCGGCGTGGGCGGAGCCAGCGTTCGCAGGGAAAGTCGCGTTTCTGAAGTGCCTCGCAGATGCGGCGCTGCCGACTTTCGTGCAGGATCTATTCATCGGTAAGAGCGGCGTGAAGTGGCTGGTGACGGAGGTGGAAGCGGGGCATAGTCCGTGGGCGAGTAGGCCGGAGGAGCTGGCGGGGATTATTGGGGGGTGGGTGGAGGTGTTTGCTAGGTAGGGAAGGGTAGAAAGTGTGAGAGATTGGGGTTGACGGAGTAAATTGAGCAAGCGTCTTATTAAATTTTTCTTAAGTGAATAAGGTTCTGGAAAGGAGCTTAACGCTCTCATTGATTCATGCAGATACGCATGGCAGCTATAATTTCTGCAAATGGCATGCACACGGAGTAGTAGGCATTTGGTACATATTTATATAGTCAATTAGGTACCTACTCTCGTCTCTATTCTGCTGAATTTACGCTCTCATTTTCAAGTGATCGGGACGCGTGAGAAAAGGGTACTTTCGGCCAGAATTCCCCGGCCAACCTAAGCTGGGGTCCGTAGGGGGTTGTCAAATAGGTTATTTTTGTAAGTAACCTATTTGACAACCCTACACTTCCCCCCATCTTTCACGTCCCCTATTATATTCAGCCGAAGCAACATCATTAGTTAATGGCTCGGACATCAGAGTTCCGGTTTATGTATGAAAACAACTAATCGTCGTGCCAACTTTTTGCCCTACTCTATCCAGCCGAAGCAACATCACTAGTTAACGGCTCGGACATCAGAGTTCCGAATTATGGAGTATGAAAACAACCATGGATATTTAGCAGCTATTACGGTCTATTACTACCGAAATTTACACATTTGTTTATAAGAAGTAGGTTGAGACGCTTTCGAGCTGATCTATTTTTCATGGTATTCTCTACAAGGTTTTTTAGACAGGCCTTTGATCCAGCAACATGTTTTTCCACGCGCTACTCCTGTTCCTCCTCGAGCCGCTCCTGTCCGCAGCATCGTCGGGCGAGATAGCACACGGTTCAAAGGCTGCATTTTCAAGTGCCTGTACGAGTCTAGCTACTTCTTTAAAACTGCCAAATGTGACAGTTAATTTTGCGCATTTGTAAGTTTTGTTCTCAGATCTTTCATTGTACGACGGTTAACGCAACTAGCGTGCCAGCTGGGACTGTCCTCAAATTTCAGCAAGATAAAAACTGTATGTGTACTCACGGCCTGCAATCATACGGTTAGCTGCTAGTAGCTGCTGAGATATAACTTAGTGGTGACCTGCAATCGCCCGAACCAGACTGTCGTCTCTGACATCTGCCGAGTGGCCATGTATGTGTCGACATCAAATCGGTCAGGAATTACTTTAGAAGCATGGCTGCCTTCTACCTGGACAGGTATGATTGACTACCTACATGCTATGATTCGGTGCGCTTATTAGTACCAGGTCGGTTTTTAAGCACCGGAAACGGTGGCCAATCCGGCTGCATCCAATATGAGGATCTAGGATATACTTCCGGTTTAGGATTTGCAGCTGTTGGTATGTAAATACAGCTGAGATATATTTACAGAGTAATTTCATGCTGATCAAGAGACAGGAGCCAACAATGGTCATAACGGAACTAGGTAAATTCTAAGATATAACCTTTATATATAGTACTCACCGTTAACAGTGGCTTGTCATTTTACCACAACGAAGACGTTCTAATCGACTTCTCCTACCGCTCGTAAGACATCCCATCTGCAACTCTTCCCGCACTCACTCTACTAACCACAGTACTCAAGGCTTCAAACAGGCGTCACAGTTGGAAAAGCGCTGACTCGGATCTTCTATAAACGCGCGCACACAAAAAGCTATTACCTAGGCTGCTCAACCGGTGGCAGACAAGGCTTAGAATCGGCACAGGACTTTCCCGAGACGTTCGACGGCATTCTAGCTGGCTCACCGGCAATTGACCGTAATCGTCTAGTTGCGTGGTCAGTTCTTCTGGTATTCGCAAATTGCACGAAAAATAACTGGTTTTAGGAACGGACACTTCTTCGGCATTATTGGTACTGCGAACTCGTCGGATTTCATCTCAGCTGCGCTCTGGAATACTATCCATATTGAGGTCTTGCGACAATGCGATGGACTTGATGGCGTTGTTGATGGCATCGTAGAAGATCCGAGCTTGTGCAGTAAATATCTCCATCTCCATATCTTTCGCGTTTCTACGGAATTGACCACGAGCTCGTAGATCCGAGACCAGAGGCACTGCTGTGTAAACCGGGGAAGTCGACTAATTGCTTGACTCCAAATCAAGCGCAGATTGTCCGGAATGTGTTTTCGGATTATATCGCAGAGGATCGATCATTAATATTCCCGCGCTTGCAACCGGGTGCAGAGTTGACGTCTTTGTCTGATCAATTCTCAGGTAGGAGATCCATGTAAGTTATATGATAACTGTACGACACTGACGTGATAATCAAGGAATGCCTTCAAAATATATAGGGGTTAGTAATATCGATATCTCCATGATAACAAACAGAAACTAACTAGTAGTAGGATTGGTTTAAATACGTAGTGTGAGTACAAGAACCATCTAATTCTAATGAATCAAATAAGGAAATATCACTAACCAACTCTGATGTCTAGATACGAAAATATCTCCTGGGACCCCTCTAGTTTCAACATCAAAGACGCCACCTACTCCATCGCCCTCAATCCGGCCAACATCGAGTCCTTCAAAGGTACATCTGCTCTCTCTTCCCACCTCTCTTCCCCCAGTCCAGACTAATCCCTCCATTCAGGCGACCTCTCCGCATTCCGCGCCCACGGCGGCAAAGCCCTCATCTACCACGGCCAACAAGACTCAACCGTAACCTCCCCCAACACAGCGCGCTACTACAACCACGTCTCGCGCACAATGGACCTCGACTCCTCATCCCTCGACGAATTCTTCCGCTATTTCCGCATCGGCGGCATGAGCCATTGCTCTGGGGGACCTGGGGCCTGGCATATTGGACAGACTGCGCTGGGTGCGTTGGGGGGAAAGGGCGGGGCTAGATCGAATGTCTTGATGGCGCTGGTGGAGTGGGTTGAGAAAGGGGTGGCGCCGGAGACGGTTAGGGGGGTGAGGTTTGTGAATGTAAGTTGTTTGGTGCGTGTGGTGCTAGTGATCTAGGGGCTAATTGTGTAGGATACGGTGGCGCTGGGAGTGGATTTCGTGAGGGAGCATTGTAGGTATCCGTTGAGGAATGTTTGTGTGGACCCGAAGAGGTATAAGCATCCGAAGAGTTGGAAGTGTGTTTAGGGGGCAGAGATGATGGTTGGGTGGTGTCAAAGCGAGATAAAATAAACAAGAATACTACGGAAGTTGTATAAATATTGTCAAATATAACCAGCTGGCTTTATTCACACGACAGTTCTTCATATTAATTTGTGCATTCTTAAATCATGTTCACATTATTTCTATCTATCCAACTACCCTAAACTCATATCCCCATCTACTGAGCCTTAAAAATGGCCGTAGAGTTGGCCAAAAACGTATCAAACGCGCCATCCCCAGTAATCGGAGTAATCGAGTTAGGAATAAACGTCCCGTTATCACTGCTATCATTAACAGTCTTCGCCAACGTCTTATTAACCCACGTCTGTGCGATGTTAAACTCTCTACTAGCCTTCCCCTTATCCCCCTTATCAAGCGCATCAAGCATAGCAATCAAATGCTGACAAGCCGTCGCCCACTGCATCGCCACCGTCGACCAAGGCGCCACATCCGCCGCGAACCCCTTCATAGCCATGCGCGGCAGAACGTCTGGGAGCGTAGTAAGAAGCGCGAGACGGCTGCGCAGCGCGTCCTTCTTTCCATTCCCATGCTTAGCCGACGCCTTGCGAGCGGTCCAGAAAGCCGCAATATCCTTGTTAAGCTGTGGCGCATTGACGATAGCGTCGCGGTATGGCCAGTTCTGGTTAAGGTCCGCGAACGCGAGGAGTGCGTCGTGGACACCTCTCCCGCCGCCCGCGAGCTCCTGGAGGATCGCGGCCATAGAAGCGTCGGCGTTGTAGGCAGGGCCGTTCCAGGTGTAATCCGCGTAGTTAGCTAGCGCAGGCATGGAGGCGTAGGCTTCTTCCATGGGGTTGGATGTGAAGCCGATGATGTTCTTGTAGAGTTCCGGGGCACGGCCGATGAGCGGGTTAAGGAAGAGGCGGTTCCGCCTGCCGTCGTTGACGGGGAAGTTGTCCCAGATGTAGAGGTTGGAGGTGACGTAGGTGGAGCTTGCTTGGACGACACTGGCGACTGTGATTTGGTCGCTGAAGACGCCTTCGCCGGTCCATTGGACGCGGATCTTCTTGTCTAGCATGGTGCCGAACTCGCCTTTGTAGGGGTCTGGCGCGCTTCCTGCGTAGTTGGTTGGGACGGTTTGGAGGTCGTTGAGATTGTTCGGCTCGATATACTCCTTCTGGAGACGGTTCAGGTAGAAGGCCTGGGCGTCGGCAATCCAGTGCCAGTTACCCGTGTCTTTCCACTTCTGCTTGTCTGCGTCGCAGTGGAACTCCAGAGGAATGTCATCTAGGGCAATGTAGAAGCTGCTGACGCCAAGCTCGCGAATCTGATCAAGCTTGGTGGTAGTCACGTTCAAGTCCGCGTCAGACGAGTAACACACATCCCAGCCGGGCGAAAGCGCAAACGTAAAGTCGACGTGGTTGGCATTGGCGGTCTCAATGAGCTCCTGGAGCTGGGACAGGGCGTCGCCGCTGTAAAGGGTGCGCCAATTAGCGCGAAGGAGGGGGTCATCTTTGGGCGTATAGATGTAGGTATTCATCTTGTGCTTCCCGTAGAAGACGAACTGATCCAGACGCGCCTGGTGAGACCAAGGAAGGCCGTAAAATCCCTCGATCGAACCACGGATAGACATGAGCGGCCAGTCCCGCACTTTGACACCTGGCACAGAGTGACCGGAAACAAGTTGACGCAGCGTCTGTGACGCGTAGAAAGCACCGCGCGCGTCTACACCATTCAGGACAATCGTCGGCTGGCGATTATAATTGCCCGATGCGAGGACGTAGCCGTCGGCGACGAGGCCATTCGCAGAGTTGCCCGTGAGCGCTTTGGCAATGGCAGTAGCGGTTCCGTCGTCCGCCTCGACTCCAATGAAGATTTGCGTGCCATGTTTAGAGGGCTTGGACGAGAGGACGGGTTTCCCTCCAGCAGAAACCACGGCCGCCTTGACTGCGTCGATTGTAGCAGAGTCCGTGGCATTGCCTGTCACGATTGTTACGGGACCGTTGAGCGCGATGTTCGACCCGGACGACGATATCTGTTGTGGTGGGGGCCATATTGCGGGGAGAGCTTGCCGCTTACCCCTGTCGGCTCGGCCGGCATTTGCAGCATGAGCCGGGCCAAGAGTGAGGAGGCCAACAAGAAGAGCCCGGAGGCACGTGATTCGATGGAGATGGACCATGGTGATGTTGAAGGCTTGGAGTGTCAGTATAAAACATCATTAGAGGCATGTCTATATATACTAAAAGTAGGGAGGTCGAGTTTACAACCCCGCATCCGTCTGTTGACGGGTGTTCCTGTGGGACGGCGGCCAGATCACTACCCCGCTACCCGCTACATGAATAATCTAGACTTTCCTTTAACTCTCTCTTACTATAACAGGTATAATCTAACAGTTTACGTTGCATCCATTACTCTTCCCACCTACAACGTTGCAATCTCAAGTGAAGCTTTAAGCTCATGACAGTAGTGCTAGCAAGGGTAATAGGAGGATCTTCAACTTTACTAACTTGATTTATTACTCCGTACGTCATTTAGGCCGTCCGAACTGCCCAAACTGCCCCAAAGGCCGTGATTAAGAACCAATAGCTCTAGGCCTAGATATATGCAAGTGTTATAGCATAACTATCACTTTGATTTATGTAGTATTATTATCATGAGCCGAAGCCTGATAGAAGTCGGAAAGTCGGCTCCGCTGCACCCGTCGGCTTTAGGACGACCCCACCTACAACCTTACATCAAATTGATAAGATAAATGCCCACAGCATCAGAAGTACTGATAAAGCAGCCAAACTTTCAATAAATTATGCCGCTCGAAGATATACCAGCAGTAGACATATTCCGTAGACATCACCTAGTAAAACATTATTCCAACTACCCCTCTCTACCCCTCTTTCCCCCCCTCCTAAACCACCAACAACCTCTATCTCCCATCACCTCAATGCAACGAACTCAGAGTTAGTATCAAGATAATACCTAATACCCGAAGTTCCAACCGTAAATATCACCCTATTAGCTAAATAGCTTCAAAAACGCAACGTTGTTCATGCCAGCAAGCTAGAGCGAGCGGATGTCTGCCGTCCGGAGCGCATATTCTTCCTCCAATGATTCGGAATCGTAGCCCTAGAATCATAGCCGAATCTAGGCATAGCTAACCGCCGTCATTAGGAGATGCAAACTGATTGTAGCAACGTGTGTTTTTCCTTCCCGTCCGCGGCTCGTGGAGATGTCGTTGGCCTTCTTGTCTTTTGGTGCCACCCTCCCCAGCTCGTGTCTGGCCCCGCCCCCCCGGGAAACCCTCACAACATACAACGCACAAGAACCAAGAACAATACTCACAGAAGAAAAAAAAGAATACTAATATTACCCCATCCTATCCTATCCCTACCCCCATCCCAAACAAACGCACGCAGTTAAACAAAAATGGATATTGCATACTTCAAAAACACCCACAACTAACAAGAGCTCCTGTCATTACCGCCCCCCTCATTTTTCGAACCACCCCCCCATCTCCTCTCCCCCGACAAAAAAAAATATACTATTTACCATCCCTCTCACTCTCACACACTCTCTCTCTCTCCTCACAGCAACCCCATCCCCAAAACCACCCCCCCCGCCACCACCGCCGCCACCACACTCCACGTCCTCCCCTTAACAGCCGAACTCGGATTCGCCTCCAACCCCTGACTAAACCCCGTCGACGTGCTATCCGCGCCATTCACCACCGTCCCCGACCCATCCCCAGGCGAAGTCACCGATCCATTCGCATCCGGATGCCCGTCCGTCCCCGGCCCCGCACCATTCAGGCCCGGGATAACCGCCACGCCCGAGCTGGCGGATGGATCAGCGCTGCTGCTCCCCGAGTTGGCGTAGTTGGCGTTCATGTCCGTGCCGGTGCCGAGGAGGGATTTGAGGATAGTGGGCTTGTCGCCGTCGATGACGGTGTCGTTGGTGCCGGCCTTGTTGTTGTAGGTGTATGAGGTGCCCTTGTTTGTGCCGGGGGCGTTGTTCGCGTTGAAGCACGAGATGCTCACGCTCTCGAATTGGGCGTAGTAGTAGCCGTTGTTTTGGATGTCGGGGCCGGACCAGTCGATCACGCCGCCGGCCCAGTCGATGGTGCCTTGGGCGTTGGAGGCGAGACCGCCGGGCCAGATGGAGATTTGCACGCGGGCGGGGGTTTGGGGGAAGGCCCATTGGTTGGAGGTTGAGTTCCAGGTGTCCTTGCGGAGCTTGGTGCGGCCTACTTGGCCGTCGACGAGCCAGGTGATGGAGTCGGGCGTCCAGCGGATCTCATACTCGTGGTAGTTGTTGAAGGTGTCCGAGAGGGAGATGTTGCCTCCTTCTTTGTCTGGTGGGGGTTAGTATTGGGTTGTATATGGAGGGATATTTGGGGTAAGACAGGTGAATATGTCTGCATATGTGAGGGAGACTTACAGTTCGTGATACCCTGGTAATAATAATTCGTCTGCGCCGTCTTGAGATCAACACCAACATACTCATAATCAATCTCATCCTTAACATCCGACAGCAGAATAAACGCCGTAACCACCCCCTTCCCCCTCCCCGTCTTAAACTTCGCCTTCACATTCCCATACCACATATACCTCGACGTCGCGAGCACCGTGCCCACCGTACTCGGCGCCATCGTCAGCAGCAGCGAATTCTTATACGGCACAGCGTTCCCATCCATGACCCAGTCCGTCTTGGATGGGTCGCCCAGGTACTTGGTTTTCGAGGTGATGCCCGTCATGTCCTTGAATGTGTATGTCTTGTCCTGGCACACCGGCGCCGGCACGCATGAGTCGAGGCCGAAGGAGGAGAGGGGGTCGCAGCCGCCGAGGCAGTAGGCGCCCTTGCCGCAATCGCCGTATTCTGTGGGTTGTCAGTCATGGATGAGTTATTCCGGGGCGCGATAAAACTCACGGGAGCAACAAGGCTGCGATTCGGGGCAGTGGTTATTCAAATCGCACTTCGTCGCGGCGTGTACCGTAGCGATGGCCGCGAAGGCGGCGAGGAGGAGTGAAGAGCGGACCATGATGTATGTCGTATAATTCCGCAGCGATTAGTTGTATATATGTTTGTACGAGAAAGTGTCGCTTCGTCCTTCGCAAAATCGAATTCCGAAGCAGCCCAATTTATCCGTCGTCAAAAAAGCCGTCCTCAGACACGTCCAGTAGCAAACGGAGTCCCTTGACCCTTGAGATATACGTGAATCCCCCAAACAGCTTTCAGACGCGAGATATCCCTGCGTCGAAATGAAATGTGGTGTTCGCGTTTTCGTGTTTTCGTGTCTTGGTGGTCGGCCCTGGCAACTATAATCCAATTCCCTTTCTTATCCCTTATCCTTCTCTCTCTCTGAAATCCAAAAATTAAGGCGTATAAAACGAACAAGGCGCTAACGAGTGTCGAGCCACAAACGAGTGTATTGGCAGATTAGTATATTAAAAACGAGAGACGCGGGCGACGATGCCGGGGAGATTTACTCGTCGTCGTCGGTGTTGTGGGATGGGAGAAAGAAGGAGAGGAGAAGAGAGAGATTAGGGATGGAGGTGGAGGTGGAGGTGGAGGTGGAGGTGAAAGAGGAAGGCACGCTGTACTGTTAGTAGTGGGTATCCCTGCTGCACGATGGGTCGCAGTTGCAGCAGCAGTTTAGTTTACAGTAGCACGAGAATAGTTAATTTGCCTAGAGACGCGATACCAAGAGAGGTGCGATGTGACGAGAAGAGGCCTGGGGGTGGGAATTAGGTATTGGATACGAACAACTGCGGCTTGCTGTAGGCCGGCACGAGGCGTACCTTCTACCACCCGCGTCTCTCATCTCACCTCGTCGCCCAATTCTGCCTTACGAAACAATCCCATCCCATCTCCCCCCATCGCGTGTGTAACTATTCAACTTTCCCCTTCTTGCTTCTTCTTGCCCTTACCTCACCGTTGAACCCTTTCCACTTGTGCTGTGCCCCGTACCACACGATAAACAACCAGATGAGATGAAGATCCCCATATCCCCATCCCCTCCCTCCTTCCTCACTAAACACAACACAGCACTCTAGCGCGTCCACACTAAAAAGGACCCTTCACTTTACCCCAAACCCCCCCACATCCTGACATTCGACAAGCCTCAGCGTCCAACCAGCGTCCACCTGTGCCCCCCCCCGCTGTCGTTTTTCGCCCTAAAAATGGCATCGACCGGCTACCCGAAATTCCGACATTTTTTCTTACTGCACACCTGCTGTTAGGTTAGTTAGCGGATACGAGGTGCTGGGTGCTGGGTGCTGGATGGACGGGCGGTGGTCATGGCGCATGTACGGAGAGGGAGACGGGAGGCCAGGCCCAAGTCACGGCCTAAATGTAATGTCACGACACCTGGTAAGCACGGGACTGGTACGAGGTACGAGGATGAGGGACTTTGGTGTGCGCACGACCCCGTCGAGTACCAGGACCAGGAGTAATAAAGTAGAGTAGGGCACAAAGACAGACAGGCAGGCAAGACAAGTGGACTCGACAAGAGATGCCCATAGGACACCGACGATGACAGACAGACAAAGACACCACGCCCACCTGCACAACAGGCCTAGATACATGCAAGTCATCGCCCTGCATCACCACCACCCGGTCTTCCCAATTCCCCAAGACACGATCGTCGGGTTAGTAGTGAGTGGGTTGTTCTGTGTGTGCTCGCTCCAAAAGTAAAAGTGCGTAGTAACACAGAGACTAAGGGCTAGTCTTTCCGCAGTCCAGGTCGCTCGTTTGTCTTCTGTGCTTCCCCAACGAATTTCGAATTTACTGGCAATCATACGACCCAACGCAGCGAGGAGAGATGGGAGAGATAGACGGTCTAGATGATGCACACCGCAGATACTAGACCCTCACAACAGGAAGGAAGTAAAATGACGCAGCCCCCCCCATCCGCCATCACCACGTCGTCCCTGGCCGCCTCGCGCCGCGCCCGCCGCCCCGCGGTGAAGTGCAGATACGTACGGTACAAACACACACCCTTTGCAAGTACAGCGCAGTACTTCCCTCCCACCCAAGTACGTACAGTACAGTACAGTACAGTACACACCCAGCGCTTGCACCCCCCACGCCGTCGTCGGCAAAGGGTACATACAGGCG
The DNA here is from genome assembly GCA_001662605.1 of Pseudogymnoascus sp. 05NY08. Classification (NCBI taxonomy): domain Eukaryota; kingdom Fungi; phylum Ascomycota; class Leotiomycetes; order Thelebolales; family Thelebolaceae; genus Pseudogymnoascus; species Pseudogymnoascus sp. 05NY08. Next base: position 23,269 of record KV458809.1, read on the forward strand.
CTGTACAAACCCCCCGTACCTCTCATCGGCGGCTAGTGCAGTGGCCGTAGTGGCCCATGTACTCTGCGTTACAGCGGCGGTACAAGGCTAGTGAGGGAGAGGTACTGGGGAGTTACTCGGCGGGGGGTTTAATAGCTGTGGGCTGATAATATCTACTAACGCTCCTGTACTTGCGGTTGATCGACGATGTCCAAGCTCCTCTGATCTGATAGCTTGAGGGAGCTTGGGGATGTATAGAGGGGAGATGGGAATTGAGGGATGGAACCCCTCGATGGGGAGGGGGTGTACCCTGCCATCATCGACGACATGACACATTGCTTCAACGTCAATGTCCAACTTCACACTTCACATCGGGTACGCAAAATGCCTGTCGACGCCGAGCTCCCCAGGCACGACTTCACACGACTTCACACGGAAGGCGCGAATGACAGAAGCAGTCCATAGCGCCTTCCCGATTCCCCAAAAACCTTAAATCCCCTCCCCTCGTCCCTTCCGTTCGAAAAAGTATAAACCCCCCCCCTCCCCCGTCCGTTTTGACGTTTGGCTTCCACACCTCATCCCGGCCTTCCCCTCTTACCCCTTGCGTCATGTCCCCCAATAAAAGAAGGGGGGTTCGAGTAGCCTCATAAACGGCCAAGAAGAAGGTACATAGGTGGTATACACAGGACATCACAGTACTTTCCTTACGGGTCTCTACAAACCCAGCCTCATCATAAGTCCCAAGCTTCACAATATGGCAATACTCAGAGTTGCCAATTTCACCTTCCATTCGTTGACTCTTTCGTTTTATGCTCGCTTGAATCCACACTCAATTCCTCAGCATCACCCCTCACTCCCCCCCCCCTACCATCGCCATTCCCAGACAATTAATTCTCCTTCGATACGTCGCCCCTATCCGTTCTATTCACTACCCTCATCCATATCTGCAAATACTTTTAAAACGCGTCATCCGTTGTTTCATGGGGAAAAAACAAAACAAAATGCTCAAATAAAAAATAATAATATCCAACTACCAAAATTAAATCCACCCCAAATAAAATGGAAGGGAAAAATAAATCACATCGTCCAAAAAAGTACCACTTCCACCATCCACACACCAACTTCAATTATCATCAGAAAAAAATAACGTTTCATCAAAAAGTAAGCACACAGAAGGGGTTAGTAGAAACACACAATCTCTCAAAAAGAAGAAGCACTTGTTGTTTTCTCAAAATCCTCCCATTGGCATTCGGCATTTCCCATATCAAAAGTTCCCTCATTCCCCCAATTCCCCCCACCACCAAACATCCAGCCTTAATCCCTAACCACCCTACAAACTCAAATCGTTTCAACGAAAACACGTAAAAAGAATCACCCCTTCCTTCCCTCTTCCCCCCATAAATCCCGTCCTTCCTCCATTCCTTCATCCATCCACCCCTAACGAATAGCCATCACAATCAAAAAAGCACTAAAACGAAAACAGTAAAAACAAAAAAAGCCTCCCTCCCTTTCCTCCCATCCTCCCCAATTTTTGCAAAGTTCGTCGTTCCTCAACAAAAGGAAAAAAAAAAAACCAGGGGTGAGAAAAATAAATAGAACAATGGAATAATAAGAAAAAAAAACCAAATTTCCGGCGCCGAGAATAACAGTTTCCGAGTAAAAAGTCCGACGTGTGTGTGTGTTTGTCGATCGAGGGGTTCCAAGTCGAAAGGGGGGAAAAAAGGGAAAAAACGGTTGATTACAACGGGATGGTCCTTTTGACACGCGGGGAATGAAAAAGGGGCGCGTGGCTTTGGAGGGCGTGGGCGAGATGTGTGTATATATAGCGTCCGACGGAGGGGAAATTTAAGTCTTGTTCCCGAAGTGCTCCTTGGCGTATTGCTCGCATGCCTGAGGGTGGGGATGTTAGATTCTGGTTCCTGTTCCCTTGCTCGTGATGCGGGGTATTGAGGGGTGGGGGGAGTCAAGTGACATCCACCAAGACAAACATACCTTTGCGGGCTTCCCGACCTTCTGTCCGATGACCTTCCACTTGTTGGTCTCGTATTCCTTGATTGCATTCAGGAGCGCGGCGCTCTGCTATTAAGTCAGCGCCAGGGTTACGTGCCAGTAGGGGGATATGGGCATCTACCTCATCCTCGGCAAACTCCGCATAATGCATGTCCTGTAAACGACGTCAGTTTTGGGGTTCTCTACAAAAACACACGCTCTCGGGAGCATGCAGGGGCAAACGGGGGAGGACAAACCTTGTACCAATGCTTCTTGACACTACCCTCTGTCCGGCTGGGGAAGGTCTTTGCAATCTCAGCCCAGCTGTTGCCCGCCTCGCGCATGTTCTTGAGGCGCTGCTCCTCGGCGGCGGTCCAGGGGGTGTTGGTGCGGCTCTTCTTGGCCGGGGGCTGCATGGGCGCCGGGGCGGCGTTCATGGGCGACTGCTCCTCCATCACGGCGGTGGGCGGGGGCTGGAGGGGCATGTTGGGGCTCTGCTGCGGCGGGATGAGCGGGGCCTGGAGGCGGCGCTTGCGGGCGGCCGAGGCGGACAGGTGCTCAGGCGGGGGTAGGAGCTGCTGCTGCTGGGCCTGTTGTTGCTGCTGCTGCTGTTGTTGTTGCTGCTGCTGGGCCTGTTGCTGCTGCTGCTGATATGGGTTGCCCATGCCCTGGGGCTGCGGGTAGCCCATCTGACCCGTCGGGTCGAAGTCCATACGCTTCGACATCGAATGGCTGTAGGCGTCCGGTATGGTGTATTGGGGGAGTATCGGGTAGGTGTGTTGAGGCACACCGGACGTGCGGTGAGGACGCGTCGGTGTCTGGCGCGCGAGGTTTGGTTGAGTCTATACAAACACATCGTGTAAGTACATTGAATACCAAATGCCCAGATCCCATATACCATAAGGCGAGGTACAAAGGTACCAGGCCATAAGGTGAGGTTAATGGAGGGAGGGTGAGTGTGAGGATGGAGGGTACGATGGGTACTTACGACTTCGTGTTGTCGATGTTTGGAGGATGCGTTATTCGGCAGAGCCAAGCCGATGTTGCTCATATCTCTCTATTGTTTCTGTTACCATCCGAGTTTGAAAGAAAGAAGAGTTTGACGTTTTGTCAAACGCGACAGTCGGCCGAGTCAATTGTGACGCGGCTTTGTGACTGAAGCTGAGGTGTTGCGTCTGACTTTGACTCTCTCTTGTATGGCAAAAGAGCGACGCGACTGCAGCGACGAGGAGGTACAGCGTGCGTGTGGGGGAGGGGCAGGAAGGTTTGAAGTCCAGAATGGGATATAAAGAAAGGCACGTACGGTTGTTAAAGGTGTAATGGAGGTACTTGACCGGTTATAAAGATGTGAAAAGAGGCCAAAGGTCACTTTGGCGCGTGGCGGATGGTTGAGTGACAAGGAATGAGTTGTTAAGTGCAGACAGAAAGAGGTCGGTCGTTGGTGTGTCGTTGATGTAGAGTAGAAAGAGGTATAGTAGTAGAGTAGTATAGTAGTAGTAGAGTAGTAGAAGTAGAGGATGTAGAGATGTAGAGTTGCAGGAGTGAGGTATACTGGTAGTATATCTGGGTGGATCAGGTGGTACCGGTGTCGTGAGGGGAGTACAGGAAGTTCAGGGCCTGTATGTTGCTTGCAGTGGTGTATCTGTATGGGTTGATGCGCGTATGCCTGTTTTTGTGTGTTTGTATACTGCAGAGGAGTATAGAAGGCTGGCGGATAACGACTTTTTGGAGCTTTGACGTTTGACGCAAGCTTAGAAGGGTAGAAGGATAGAAGGGATGATGGAACGAAGATGAATTAATCCGTGGCTGGTGGATTGTAGATGACTGGATTGATGGATCTTGCTTGGGGGGATTTTGGGGTGATGGGGGAAGTATTGTATTGTACGGATGTAAGTATGAGCAAGGTCAAGAAAGGTAGAGTAGAGTAGAAGGTGCACTAAAAGTAAGGGAGGTAGTAAGAATTGGGACTAGTGTAGAAAATGGATTTGGGCGGGGGGATTTGGGATTGGAAGAGGGGGATTGGGATTGGATGGGAAAGGATGTGGATGGTGTGGGAAAGAGAGAGGGAGAGAGAGAGTACGGTACGGAAGTACGGAGGAGGTACGGAAGGTACATATTGTTGGGAAACGGGTAGCACGAAGAACGCAGGGTTGAGGAGGGTTAGAGGAAGTAGAGGTACAAAAAAGGTTGAGGGAAATAGTGTAGTAGTAGAGGCGGCAAGCGGTAGTGGTGCCTCTCCCTCGATGGACCGGCGGCGGATGGGCGGACTGGTTGTTGATGGACGCGCTCTGCGGGGAACTTTGTGGGCACTGGATTGGCAGTCGAAGGGCGCTCAGTGGGCACTCGATGGGCACTCGGTGGGCCACCTATAACACTCGATGGAGCGAAGAAACGCGAAAAATTCCAAAAAACAGGCGGGGCGGGCGCTAGTGCGGCATGTGTCCAAGTACTGCGCCGTACTGGGTTGTACTGCGCGGTACATCTAGACCGTGATCAACAAGATGTCGACCATGGTCAGAGTCGAGTCGAGTAAGGAACCACCGTCAACCACAGTCAGCCATAGTATGGATTGTATACCGAGAGGATACAGAAGGAACGCGACCAGGGACGAGGGGCAGCTGCGATAAGTACGGTCCAGTACAGTATAGTACTGTACAATACAAGGAAAGAGCTTACCTTCACCTCCTTCACTCTTCCCTCTTCTCCATCAAATTAACTCTAGAGCTCACTTACACAGCACAGTACAGCATAGCACAGCCATGGCAGATACACCCCCATCACCACACTTTGTTAGCATCCCGCAAGTACCCTCTGTGCTCCCCCTCTACGCCCTGTGGTCCTCCCTCCTCCCTGTGTCCCTCCACACCACACCACACACGCATCTCGACTCTACTGCCACTGCCACTGCCACACACGCGTCTCTGGTCTACTCAACTGCCACACGCGCATATCCGCTCTACTCAACTGCCACACACGCATATCTGCTCTCCTCTACTCACCACACACAAAAAACACACCCTCATCCAACCCAACATACCACCAAACATTCCACATACCCCCCCTCTACCTCCCACTACCTCCCCCCCCAATCTCTCCGTCCCTCCCTCCCTCACATTCCTCGGAGAAGCCCCATCCCACACAAGTCGCCACAAAGTACCTCACCGTACCACACCAAGCCCCAACCAGCCCCCTCCCCTACCGTAACGCGACCCACCCTCGCCCACCCTTGGCCGTACCACCCACCGTACCCTCCATCCACACTCTACCACCCACGCACCGCGCTCGAGTCTGCTTGCTGAGTGTATCTGCCGGTAGAGAGATACTCGGATACTACCTGCCCAGCCCCCAGAGTCGACCGACCGCCGCCGCCGTTCGAGTTGAAGTCAGCGGTACATGCCGGGGTTGGGGGAGGGGAATCGCAATCGCAATCGCAAGAATACATCTCATCGTCGTCAGCACGCGCGTGCCCAGACGCGATATCAAGTGCAACTCACATCAACAAGCCTCACCGAAACTCAACAGACAAACTTAAACGCCACCGACAACCAAAACGCGCCAGCCAGAACAACAAACACAGCAGGGCACCCAAGAACCCGAACACCAAAACCGCCACTACACGGGACGGCGACCTCACCTCCTTCCCTTTCCCACACCACCACCACACAACTCCACCCATGTCCGACCTTCCAGTCATGGCTACGTCAATATTGATCCGCACCCCTCCCCGTCTCCCCCTCCCCTTCCCCATGCAGCCGCGTGCGCCAATCTAATCTCCCCCCCAGCCACCTCGGCGTGCGTGCTCTCTCTGTTTTGCGTGTGGTGGCTATTTCCAGCGTTTGCCCAGGCTGCTCGGAAATGTCCGAGTCTCACGTCGTGCTCGGCGGCGTCTCGGCGGGGGGCGGGATGGATGAGGGAGGAAGGAGGAGGGGATGCGGCGTGTGGTGGTGGTGGTGGTGGTGTTTGTTGGGTGTTGTTGTTGTGGCTGGTTTGGTGGTGGTGCAGATACGGAGGCGCAAGGAATGATGGCGGGTTGTTATTTAAACGGCTCATACGAAACGGCTCGTAGGTGCATTCCTTCCTTCCTTCCTTCTTACCTTCCTGTTCGCTCCATCCCGTTCAAATCAAGCGTTGAGGGGTTGCTTGATTAAAACTGATAAGTGATTGAATTGATATACCACCTACAATCAAACAGAGTAGCACCCACCAGCCATTCAGCCAAGCTTACGTGCATGGCCTTGGCACCCTCACACTCTACGTATATTTTGTACCGTAAAGCCGCTACGATGGTATACGGAAAGTACAGGATTGTACAGCGCTGTACACCGTCGATACCTCCCCGGACCACCGCGCAGGGCTGTATCCCCCGAGTACCAGCTAATCACGCACTGGACACGGTTTGGTCTCGCAATCTGGAGGGACGATCACTTTTAGCTGATTGCGGGGTAGCGATGGGTTGGAGCGGTAGTCTGTCTTTGGTGATGCTGCACTATAGATTACTATATTTCGTGTCATGGTGTGGTGTGTATGTGTATGTGTGTATGCAAGCACGACCGAGACGAAACATATCCCAATCCCAGTTTCTCAGCCACAATCACAATCACCATCACAATCCCAACACCCACCCCATCCCGCTGCCATCCTACCCCCCCAACCACCTGCCTAAACCCCAAAATAGACTTCCAGCCCAGCCGCCCAGCCCAACCCGTCCAGCTTCCCTCCTCCCCTCCTCCCCTCCTCCCACCCCCCTGGCTGCCACACACAGCGCACGCGAGCATACTCGCATATCCCCTCCGTCATGTGTTTGTGCCTGTGCAGCTCTGGTTCCCGATCCGCGCCTTGAGTGGTTTCCTTTTCTCAGCCCGGAAATCATGCACACACACACACGCCTGAAGGGTTGCTAAGGCTAGTCTAGTCTGTTCGTTCTACTCCCGGATCTGCCCGTCTATGGACATACACCCCTTCTTGATGCCCCGGACCCCTCCGCATCTGACCCGGGGGGACGTCAGACTTCGGGAGTGGCTTGGATTTATATATCGGAACGGCAGAAACAAAGGTGAAAAATATATGGCAGTGAGTGGGTATTGGCTGGTGGTCACCCCACCCAACTACTGATCCACTGATCTCAAGCATTCCTCTGGATGATAGTTGGATTGGTGCCATCCATCTGGCTTGGTGGGTGAACCTCGCCGCCCTCCCTTACCTTACCCTTATTTTGTGATCGCAACCACGTTATCAGACCACATAAAAGTGGGTTCATTTTCTATAACGCGGTGTATCGCGACGGTGGACGCCTGTGGGTGAGTGGGTGGGCATGTTAAGTAAGGTAGGCAAGGTGAGTAAGGTGAGTAAGGGGGTAAGGTGAGCAGGGTGAGTAAGGTGAGTAAGGTGAGTAAGGTGAGCAGGGTGAGCAGGCCGATTATGGTGAGTAAGGTGAGCTAGATGGGTGAGAAAGGTGAGTACGGCCAAACTAAGAAAAAGGTATAAAGGGCCAGCTGCCCGCTTCCATATTATAGAGCTTCTATCTGCATTATATATTTTCTTTCAAGTATCTGCTACAAAAGGACGGCCAGTCCTTACTCCCGAGGACAGACTTGCCATGGCATAGCTTGGTATCCTGCTCCAATGGACCATGCCGAGGGTCCGCGCATCCTGATCCGCCCAATACAGGTTTAATCGCCAAGATGATTTCCTTCATATATTTCCAACTATGGCCACATACTCTCCACAAACAACGCACGGCCATGCTTTTGCCCGAACAACATACTATACTCATCCTTCATACTCAGCCTCTCACCATCCTTCACATTCGTATCCCACGCATCCCGATACCTCTGCCTCGAAAGCGTATGTCTCCTCAACGCAATATTCCAGGCAAAACTACTCAGTTCAATACCCGCAAACATGCTACTCCGGAGCAGCACCTCATAATCCACCAACCCGCGCTGATCCCACGTCATAGCATTCAGCTCCTCCAGGTCCTTGCCCTCGAGCAAATCCTCCTTCACCACGACCATGATATTCTTCTTCTTCGCATCCTCCTTAAACGTCGCCGCCAGCGTCGACTCGCTCGTCACATACACCGTCGACAACCCCGCCGCCTCGGCTGCATTAAGGAGAAACTTGGATTGCTCGTCGTAGCCCGTCCAACCGGCTTTCTTGGCATCTGCCGCAACGCGCAAATGCGCGCCGAAGAAGGCGTTGGGAGTGATTTCCCACGGGCCGACTGGGACGCTGTATTTCGTGCGCAGCGTGAACAGGGCCGTGGCGGCGAGACGGCGTTGGGGCTCGGTGAACTGGAGGATGCGGCCGAAGTTGTCGGTGAAGGCTAGGGTGTCGTATTTCAACGGGAAGTTGAGGAGCGGGGTGGCGAGCTCGACGGCGACGGGGTTGCCTTTGTTGGGGACGGCGGCGAGCCACTTGTCGAAAGCGGGGCGCCACTGTTTGGCGTGCAGGAGGACGGTGTCGGCGAAGACTTCTTTGAGGAGGGATTGCGGTTGCAGGGGGACGAGGTCAGTCTTCACGGTGGGGGGAAGGGTGGCGTGGACGACCATCTCGGGGCAGCCTTCGCGGAGGTTGTGGAGGAATTGCGTTTGGTTGAAGAAGTGCGAGAACTTGACGAGGGTTTGGGTGTTCAACAGGGAGATGTCGACCGTATCACGAGGTATGAATTCGGGGACGACGAAGGCGGCTAGAGTTGTCAGCTGCTGCGGCCTTGGAAATGGAAGATAGGAAGGACCGACCTCCTGCTTCAATGGCATAGCGGACACATGTTAAAAATACATTACGGATGTTTCCAAGGCCTCCCTGAGGAGCACCACAGACAAAGATGAGCTCGTCATTCCATTTTTTGTTAGCGCAAACTTTGCGCATGCCCTTTGGATCGAAATCCCCATCTATTTCGTTGTCCAGGATGGCCTGAATAAACTGCTCCTTATTGTTTATGTCAATACCCTTCTCGAGAGCGATTTGCTCTGGCAAGACAACTCTTGGTACGAATGATGGCTCGCTACGATACACGGAAACGACGAAAAGGATGCCGCAGATTGCGACGAAGAGGGCAATAGGCCGGATGAACGGCCGTAGCAACAGCATCGCTAGCTGTTAGAAGATGATACCTTTGGGACTTAATAGTAGCATTAATTAATCATAGAGCTGAAATAAAAAACGATCCGTCGAATTGAATGCCATATTTGGCGAAGATAAACCTTTATAAGATATAAAAAAAACGGGATGCACGTAGGGAAATATAGGGGACCATAGCGTCCAGGACTCCTGTCGATTTACCCTAGTAACCAACGTATCATTCGCATAGAAACCTATAAATAGCTAGTAATACTGTTGCCTGGAGGAGATGTCCTGAAGGATTCAAAAAAACATCCAGAAATGCGGACTCAACCCAAGTCCTCGTAAACCCGACCAATGGAATTACGTGCGCGTCCCTCTTCCTCGCAATCAGCCCTCGGAAACCCAACCAGTGGAATTCCGTTCAGGGGTAAGTCGCAGTAGTCGTGATGAAGAGGATACTACCTGCATATATCGAGGCCATCAAAAGAGATTCAATCGTGTTCGCCAATGGACTATTACAAATGTCTTGCAGGGGGCACAGCGACCGAAGAAAGGCCTTTGCAGACATGATATAGCTCTCGGTACCTGTGATTTCCCAAGCGCGAGCCAACTGGCTTGAATTATCTGGGGCTCCGGGCCGGCCGGAATCAGATACTCCCGCCTAATGACGCACCAAGCTACAACCAACAGCCTAATTTCGATGCTGATACAAGGATAACGCTAAATCGACGCCAAGCCAACACGAAAATGTTGCTTCGCTTGGCTCACCCTGCACAATACTCAGCCCAACTCACTCTGCTCACCCCCCGACTCACTCAGCACCGAATTCGCGATGTGCTTATTTGCTTATTGGCACGATTGAGAATATTATCCAGAGGATACGCAAGCTTGTGTGTGGAAGACCGGATGGGACGCCCAACCCCCCTGAGACTACGGCCGTACGTATAAGCAGCCACCCGCGGACACCAACACACACTACCCCCACCCCTGAATGATAATACCCACTGAAGTTTTGTGGAAGCCCACTTATAGCACCCGATATAGGTAAAAGGCGTAAATGATATCACTAGCAGATATCACTAGCAAATATCACTAGCAATGTCTTTTTGACTAAAGAGTAGATCGTGACAATCATTCAGTGGGGGGGGGGGGATAGTATACTACGGTAAGGCCACAATGAGTGAGAAAAACGCGGAAGAGTTTCTACACTGCACCAGAGAGGCTCTCTAGTTTCTCTACTACCTCTTTGCAGAATCTCTCAACAGGTAAATTCTCTTCGTCTCGAGCCAGGCACCACTGCACTATGGATGAGTAGGTATTGCCCATCGTGGCGTTCACGGATTTGGCGAGGTCTTGCAAATGAGCAGACATCTGCGACGCCGGCCGTGTACCAACCTCATAACTAAGGGAGCGCCAGAGACCAAGCTCCAACAACACGACGCCGAGGCTGTACACGTCGTAGGCACGAACAAATCGTCTCGGCGGATGGACACCAGAAGCTCGATGCGGATGTTGATATAGCAAAGGGTTGACCTTTGAGTGCGCGGGCGTTGTGGCCGCAGAATCGGGTCTTGAAGCATGGAAGCCGAGGAAGAGAGGCTCACCTAGGGCAAGCGGGAATTCCTTGCTCGCCGAGCCATACGACTGCTCGAGGATCAAGATGTTCTCGGAAGAGATGGACTCGTGGACCCAGCCTGCGGAATGGATTACCAGCAGGGCGATGGCGAGTTTGCGGGCAAAGGTGATTCTTTCGGAGAGGGAGTGGATGGGCACCGCTCGGCCTGTGGTGGAGGTTGGGGAGTCCTTGACTGTGATTGTGTCGATGGCGTCGAGGAGGGTCCGGACATCCTCGCCCCCTGAGGAATTCTGCGGCGGCATTTCATAGATGTGCGCGAAGTATGGTCGGGCTGTGTTGGAGACGTCATAGAAACCGAGGCAGCGAGGAAGGCCGAAATTATTGCTCTGGAGATTACTCAGGATATATGCGAGCTTCTTTTGGTCGAGGGTGAGGCGCTCGAGGAATTCTTCGTGGCCGGATGCTAGGAGATATAGCTCGTACGGCCGGTATTCAAGAAGAACCGGAGCACCGTCGAATGTTGCGGTTTGTCGAAGCCCCGGCGAAAATGCACCAATGTTGATACGCTTCTTATGGTCGTTGATAAATAGATTGTCAATGTCGGTAGACACCTTTAACTTGGTTTGGACATCAGCAAGGACCGTTTCGATCCTTTCCTTCGTCACGACCATCGCTGACTTATCGCCCTCGGCGAGCCTCATCACCGCTCCCATATCACGGGGCAGTGATATGAGACGTACATCAAAGCTGTCGGTCCATTCATGAAGCTCCTCTTGGAGACTTCGTATTTTAGGACCGTAATGCCACCAGGTCATGTGCTTAGCGCGTTTGCGCCAGCCTCCATTAGCCCTCAAGGTTCCCTCCATGATGAGAGCCTTGCTCATCAAACCATCGAGATGCTCTGCAATTCGTTCCAGCAGCTCTTCGTCCTCTGGCTCGAGCCCTGTATCTGTCAAAGCACTCTGTCCCAGACGGGACTGAAAGTACTCTAGTACGTGTTGAAGAACCCGCGTGTCGCGACGCAGTCTGAGGGAGAGGGATTTCGCATCGCCAGGGAAATCGACGCAGGCATCGATGAATCCATAGAGCAGCTGCAACGATGTGATGGTAGTGCCAAAAATGTCCATTTTCCCTTCCCTATGTTATTCCGACGTAGACGTAGGCGGAGGAAATACTCTAGGTAACTTGAGAGGTTTAGAAATGGAAAGTAAGGACAGCCTCACGATACTCTGTGCAGTAGGTAGTGAGCAGTGTTCCATAATTACACGTGCGTTGGAGATAAATACAAGACCAACGCCAAATGTCGTTAATTCAGGCCTAACAGGGGGGTGTTGCCCAATCTGACAAGGGGATGCTCAAGCACGTGTCACCATGCGCACAAGGAGATGTATAGATTTACGGCGCCGATAGATTTAATGTCAGGTGTCAACCAGAAGTGTACCCATTTAATTTGAGATCTCCTTGACCAACTTCAGGCCCTGAAAGATCTTTGGGCAGTAGCATTTCTTTTATCCTTTTTTATTTTGGAGTACGTCGTCGTCTTCAATTATTGGCTACTTTGACCACGCATGTTACTGGGTTAGTTCATGCAGGCTGAGAGATGAGGAAGGATTGGTGTTGGCTGAAAGATATTAGTCATTCCAACAGATGATTCCCCCTCTTTTCATCCCAACTAGATTTGGCAAGTAGACTTAGAGCCACTACATCAAAAGCTTCATTTTACCTCAAGACGATTCTTTCACACGATGGCTGCCTCTGAGCTCCAAGAATACAGCAACCAAGACGATGCACCCTTTGTTTTAGGGACTCCCGTTGGCCAAGGGTCATTTGCTGTTGTCTATGAAATGACGAGGAAATCAAATGATAAAGAAATCTTTGCAGCTAAAATAATCACCCTGCATCCTCCAGAAGAGAACCAGGAGATACAAAAGAAAACAATTCGACGCGAGATCGAGATTATCCGCAAGCTTAAACGGCACAAGCACACAATTAATCTTATCGACTCATATATAGTCCAAAGGCGCGTCCAACTGGCCTATGTTATTGTAATGGAACCTCTGGCTGAGAAGAGCCTCGATTATTACCTCTTTACTGCTGGCCCAACGAAACAGGTTGAAAAACAGGAAGAGAGGCGCCAACTCCAGCAAGCAATCCTACCTTGGTTCGGATGTCTGATAAGCGGAATATCCTATCTTCACGACCAGAACATACGCCATAGGGATATCAAACCAGAAAATATCCTAATAAAGGAAAACAGGATCATCATCTCAGACTTTGGCATATCAATGCACCATATAGAAGAAACTGCCCAGACAGGCACTGAGACTAAAGGAACAACTTGCTTTAAAGCCCCAGAATGGAAGGTGTTGGCTTTAAAGGAAGGTGAGGATAGACAAAAACTAAAACGGCCAGGTCGCGCAGGAGATATATTCTCGCTAGGGGCGGTGTTTTTCGATATGCTCCTCATCCATTCTGGGATAGGATCCGGCATGGTTTATAAGGGGGGTGTTGGTCACTTGCCGTATATGGATCATGCTGATGAATGGATATCAGAACTTCAGAAGCGTTCGGCACCAGAGGGTATCCCTTGGTACTCGACAATACTCTTCCTCTGTAGAAACATGCTGCAAATGGATCTATACAGCCGACCTACTGCTGAAAATCTAAGATTATGCTGGTCATACCAGCCATTTGAGGTTGTACCTCCCACCGGTTGTGACTGCCACACGTCTGACACAAACAGTGTTGATGGAATCAACAAGGTCCTTGAGAGAGCTTGTATAAGGAAGCACATTCTAATGATTCATCTCGCGATTGAACGTGGGGCCATCATTAGTGACACCAGTGCCTTCGAGAGTGCATGTGAAGCAGGCAACACCGAAATTGTGGCTATTTTGCTTGGATATAATAAGGATGGGAGAGTCAACGGCGCCATCCAAAAGGCTTCGGCTGGTGGCTTTGAAGACATCGTAAAGGTTCTGCTTGAGAATGGAACCGACGCCATGCTGCCAGATGAGACTGGCCGTACTGCGCTGTCGTGGGCAGCAGAGGAGGGGCACATGGCAGTAGTTATGCTGCTGCTCGAGAAGGGCGCTGAGGTAGAATCTAAAGACAACGACGGTCAGACTCCGCTATCGTTTGCGGCAGCGAAGGGGCATCTGAAGATGGTTAAGTTGCTGCTTGAGAAGGGCGCTGATATAGAGTCTAAAGACAACGATGGTCAGACTCCGCTATCGTCCGCGGCAGCGAAGGGGCACGTGGCGATGGTTGGGCTGCTAGAGAAGGCCGCTGGCCTAACTTTTGATGACAGCGATGACCATACTCTATTGTCTAACCTTCGGTTTGAGGATCTCGGAATGTGAGTATTGCTGTGGAATCCATTAGACTTGTATGCTAATATGACTACCATAGACCAAAACAGATTCTAAAGAGTATTCATTGGACAATTCGTAAGAAGCCGTCTAAGATCCAAGCGAAGGCTCTCCCACTTCTCCTCAGCAATCCACCCTCTAATATGATCGTACAATCCCCACCTGGAACCGGCAAGACTACCGCATTCATCCTCGCAATTCTATCTCGCGTTGATTTCACTAAGAAGCAACCACAGGCTTTGGTCCTTGCACCAAGTCTTGGGTTAGCAAGACAGATCCAGAGTGTGATTAGGGGAGTGGGAGAATACGTTCCAGGGCTTGTGGTCCAGCTTGCTATTCTGGACTATATTGAGAACGGAAAGCGGTTTGATGGGCAAGTACTTGTTGGCACTCCACACACTGTGATGGACCTGTTTAAAAGCAGCAATCTGCTCGACTTCAGCCAAATCCACATTCTTTGTTTGGACGAAGCAAAACGTATGCTAAATGAACCGAGAATGCGTGATAAATGTTTCGAAATTAAGCTGTAAGTTTGTCCTCAGGGTGCGAATGACTATCTAACTACTCACACCTACATAGTAAGCTGCAGCAACTCGATCAGATCTTACTTTTCTCCTCGACATTCTCTAATGAGCACATGCAATATGCACAGAGATTAAGCCCTAAGGCGAAGAAGATAAAAGTCGGGCATGAGGAACTTAACGTTGGTAGTATTAAGCAAATGTCCATAGACTGTACTGAGCAAGAAAAGGGCAACATCATTGCTCAGATTTATAGTTTGATGACGTTTGGCCAATCTATTATTTTCGTAGAGGTATGGTTATTCTCGCGATTACTTTGAACATACTTGCTCTAACTAAGTTATACAGAATCACGAGGCTGGCAGCCGAATCGAGAAGGCCTTAACTGATGATGGCCATGCAGTTGCACCCTTTTTTCGTAGCTCAGCAGAGAGCGGCGTCATTGACGATTTTTATGCCGGTAAAGCTAAAATTCTCATCACTACCGACAATCTCCCCCGTGGTCTCAGCTTCGAGTCAGTGACGCTGGTCATCTTAGACCATATTCCAACGAATGGCCGAGACAAAACAGATCCTAACTACGATACATACCTGCATCATATTAGTCGTCTATCTTGTCTTGGATCAGGTGGCATTAGTATCAGTCTTTTGTCTAACCAGGAGAACTCTATGGCACTTGAAGCAATTTCACGGCATTGCAATTTTCATATAACGAAGTTAAACTGGGACTCGAAGGACTTAGATGAGACAGAAGAGATGTTACAGCGCGCCATAAGAGGCTAAAGGCTCCTGTAATGATCACAGGATGGTCGCAAAAAACAGTGGTTATCCCATAGATAGAGGGAGTTCACCAGTATGCGACGTTTGGAACTGGTTGCGGTCTGTATGTGGAATAGAGTGACATACCTAGATAAACATATAACAGAAGCTTGAGATTCTCAAGTATATTATGTTGGAGTCCTTGGTGGCAATCGTTTACTCAGGACCGATTAATAAAACTTGATAGTAATACCTTCGAAGAATGCATTTAAATCCTAGACTGTGCCCTCAAGCGGAGGGAGGCGAGCATATTATCGCAACTCTGAACAGGAATGGCAAGACTAAATGGATATCTCCACCTTATTAGAGCAACAGAAACAGACCTATGCGCCTATGGGCAAGCAAGGAAAACAGCCAAGCTCTTTCTCTTTTGATGTACGACATGGGAAGCATATCGATCGCAAATGCTCGAACAAACAGACACAAGAAGAGGCAACCTCTCTTTCTTGGGGGAGGGGGGGGGGGATCGTCTGAACCAGACCGATGGACCCCTGATATGAACGCGATTCGAGCCACAGGAAGACTCGACCTAGAGATGAAACTAGACAATTAACAGCCGCACACCCCTTCCAACTCCCAACCCTCTTTTCCCAACTGACCATCCCATGCACTCTCGTGCCCACACCAGGTCTTGCTGCAATCGCCGACAAAAGGACAGTGAAGACTTAGAGAAATGACCCTTAAGAATACTTGCTACTAAAACCCCCCCACGAGACCCGTAGAAAGGACCATAATAGAGATCAAGGAACACTAGATATGGACTATGTATTGGATTTCAGGAGACATGGCAGAAACGAAGGAAGTAAAATCATGATATAGACTAGTGCCCTGTATGTTTAGAGCTGGGCGAATAAACCCTATTCATTCATTCCATCCACTTATAACTCAGACGTAATACGCTTGGGAATGGGTAAGCGTATTGCATAGATCCATAAGTGACTACACCTCACTCGGCTCAATTCCGTACTGAAAGTAGGTGGGGACTTAGTCATTGTTCTCTCAGGGAGGTTTCGGGAGGCTAGGGAGAAAGAATATAAGCACTTGCTCTCAAGGACGCCGCCGCAGCGAGATCCATCGCAGTCTCATGTCCCGGTATCAAGATCACCTCGGCAGTCAGCGTTCCTTGCCATTTTCATCATGCTCATCGCCGTCCTACTCTTCAACCTCGCCGTTCACACCGTCACTGCCATATTCACTTCTCTCACGAGCATGCCTACTGTCTTAAGCTCCACCAAACTCGGAGCAAGTGATTGCGAGTGTCCTCTCCCCCATCAGCAACCAGACTGGCTCGTCCCCGCACCAGCAATCACCAAACTCTGCTTCATAGCCAACCTATTGCTAGGCATGACGAGCGGAGCTCTGCTGGTGATTGCGTTTCTCTGGTGGATGACAAGTGCGTCAGAGGTGTCTGTCTCTATGAGGAATTATGCGCTAAGATGTGGAATTGGGGCTGGAATCGTAGGGCTTGTGTTGGTGCATATTTTGTTTATGAAGAGATTTGTGGAGGACGGTGGATTGATGACGGCTGTCAATACCATTCTGGGCTTGACTTTGACTGGGCTGGTATTTGGTACAATGGAGTGAGCTACATTTAGGAGCTTGGACTCGAGCTAGAATGCTCTAGAGAAAAGAAGTGTTGAGCTGGCCCTTCGGGTACGATAAAACTGGCCAATTTTGACAAGCACCTAAAACTTAAAGAATCCGCGTTTATCCTCAACAAACTCACCCATTAATGTATTGATTCTGCGCTATACCTATTAGCACGATTGAGACCATTAATCTGATGTTACGCAAGCTTGTGTATGGCAGAGCGGACGGGATGCGCAATTCTCTTGAGTCTATGGTCGTATGTGAAAGTTATCGGAGTGTCGGGGACAAGTACTGTAGAACTATTATGCTTGAGGACCTACAGAATACTGCGCTTCTGTATCAAATGGCCTCGTAACCCCCATTCTAACTAATGTCCCATGGCCTTAAATCTTCTAGTGAGATGAAATACCTGGCAGGATGGGGAGATATAGGTCGCATGATTTGTTAATCCTAAGAATACCCAGTAGGATGGAAGATACACATATCTTATGCCTTGTTGACGTCTTGAACTTTGAGATATGAAGAAGCATTGGTGTTGTTTTGGTTCCACTATCGGAAGTAGGAGAGACATGTTACTGAGAGCTCCGTAGTAGAGTCGAACCATCATCCCATTGCTCTCATATATCTTGTGTTTCGGGACAAGATGGTTTCCTATGGATGGAAGATGAAAACCCCTCATATGTGCACTGTTGCACATAAATGATATTGGTTGAAAGATCCCAACTGCCCTTCCATTCATCCCAAACTTTGACGGATGTGGATCGTAGTAGTCAAGCTACGTGGTGTATCTAGTCATCTCCCAATGTTGATTTGCTACGATGCCATTGTCCTACATTCCAGCTGAGAAATGTGAGACTCGGTGTCAAAACAGCGTTGATGGCTGGCTTCGTTTCCAGAACTGGGTTTTCTTCGTGTGACGTCGTGATGTGTATGAATAGACCCCTTTATCCCCGCTGTGCCCAAAAGTAAACCCTCACCACAACTCACTCAATCTGCCTTAGGTCTAGCTTATAAATTTATACCCATATCTAGAACCAGCCATGTTCTTCACCCAGCTACTTTCTCTCGCTCTTGCCAGTTTGGCAGTGGCTCAAGTGACTGTACCGGAGGTATGGTTCTCTCATAAGCTACATCAAGAGGGTATATTGCTAACTACAGGCCTCCAAAGGCTTCATTCTATGCTGGGTTGGACTATGAAGCTGATTACATCACGATTGACGCTGACAACAAATGTTACGACGTCCTCGATATTCTGTACCATTCCCAAATCCCCTCTCTCTGCACTACCACGCTAATACAAATACACAGAGGTTTTAATCCTCGTTCTGCAAATCTTACAAGTGGCATATTCTGTGTGCTATATCGGTGAGTGAGCCCCTCTGATAACTGTTTATGTCCTGTCCGCCATTGCTATTTATTGCGAAGGGAATCTGATAAACTGTGCAAAGAACCGGGGATTGTAGGGGCAACCCCTTGAAAACTATTTATGGCGACGTACGTAGCCTCGGTGCCGGGGTCGCGGGAGCTATATGCCAACCCTCGCCGGGGACAAATTAGATGGAGTCTGAGACTATGCACTGAGGATATGGATGTGGGCATGTATGCGGAGGGGACGAAAACATAAGGGAATTGCCTTGGCTTAATAATAGTTTTTTTGGTCTAGTTGCGATGCTTCAAGAGGGAGTTGGGAAAAGGGGGGGGGGGGTATTGGGGTTGCTTCTTCATTCTGTTAGCAGTCGGGGAGTCAAACATGCCCAAATACGTCGCAGTGCAACAATACAGGGGCGCTTATTCGCGATGTACCATTTATATAAAGTTATGTGTGTATAGGTGTGTAGAGGTGCTTGTGACATTACTAAGGTATAACTGGCAATATTTATTCAACATCGTTGCTCTTCAACGCACGAACGCGCTCTATAATTAAATTACTTCATAGACGCAATGATTCCTTCCGCTTGAGCAAAGCTCAACTCTCCTAGAGTCTCTTCCCAGATCTGGGTTTGGGCTATGCTTCCCTCGGCAGTGTAGAAGAAACTTGCAAGTCTACCAATATTTGCTCGTATTAGCGGTGTTCTCAAAGCTCCTCAAATCCTCAGGGTTAAATGGAAGGAAATTTTAGTCAGGGATTACTCACGGTGAGATTTCAGTATTCATGAGAAAGCATCCGTGTGATTCCTTGCCATGACCCAACAATGCATCAACATATGTCGCAGCCCCTCTATCCACGGGTCTGCCAGCAATTGCAAGGAATGCTTTTACCGCTACTAGTAGTACGCCCTTTGCGTCGCGAAACAGACCTGTGCCTTTGGTGAGGCCCGGGTCGACCATGTTGATCACCACATCTTCTGGCTTAATATGCCCTGCGAGCTTAACCAGAAACAGTTGAGCCAGAAGCTTCGACACGCCATATCGGTCATTGGAATCCCATGGGGTTATAGTGGTATCGTCGAAAGAAGGAAGGAGAGGGCGTTGGTCCCGATTTGGGAATTTGCAGAGATGTGCGGTGAGGGAGTTGACGACGGTTAACCGTGCTGGATTGTCTCGGGTCGATTTAGCCTTGAGAATGGGCAGCAGGAGAATAGTAAGTAGAATTGTGCTGATGTGATTGACCTGAATGGTGATCTCGTGTCCGGTGGGTTGAGTTGTGCTGAAATTTGCTGGCGCGAGTCCAGAATTCAAGATTGTGTAGTCGATGCGTGAGAGATCGGTATTGCATTTGTGGACAAAGGTCTGGATAGAGTCATACGACTCCATGTCCAAGGGCCAGACATCGATGGTTGCGGATGGATTGGCCAAGGTAAGTTGCGAAGCTGCATCTTTACCTTTCTTGGTGGACCGCACGGCCACTATGAGATGGGACAGACCGAGAGTCAGGAGCTGCTTTGCTGACTCGAAGCCAAGGCCAGTGTTGGAACCAGTAATGATTGCGACTTTACCCTTTAGACTGGGGAATTTGCTTGGAGTCGGAAGCTCAATATTGACCTTGAACTGATTATTCCAGAAGATCTTGCCAGAATTCTTAGGCAAAGGGGGCATGTCCTTGGAGGCAACCATGTTTCGAAATAGCGAAGTTGAGGTAATTTAATATGGATCAAACACGAGTCAATGGATAAGACAAGTTGCTGTAGGCCTGTTATATTTGCCAGATGACAGTTATATAGCTATCACAAAAATATGGAATCTATACTACTACTTATATTTCAAAATTTTGGCTTACCTTCGCAATCTGATTTCAAAAGTTCCGCTTGCCAGTATCACCTCAGTCCTAAAGAGGAAACCCCACGCATCTTGGCATCAAATGCACTAGTCTCAAATAGGACACCCCACAGTCTTGGCAAAGCTTCTCCAACAACGCTACGTGATATCGGTGATATCGGCTTTCGTTACTCTCCATCCGTGACCTCCTTCAACAATCGACCTTACAAAATGGTTATTCCGATTGTATTGCCAAGTTTCTTTGACTTCCTAATTTAGTCAATCAATAGATGAATTTGCCTCCTTGGGATTACGAGCGCCTATCACAGTGCCATGTCAAAACCTCAGTGTGAGTAATGCACGTCTCATTACGTGCCCTCTGCCGCCTATTCCAAGAGTAGTCATAATACTTTGCACTCTTTGCCCTGTATCTTTCGGAGTTAAGCTGAGCTGGTCATGACAGATGCCGCCGGATTTCATTTTGTCGTCAGCACGCCCACCCAGACCCAGGACAAGCACGCTCGGAGAGCCATTAGGAGTCATGCGACAAAGGCTGGCGGTGGAGCACGCCGACAGGGCGCAAAACTGCGATCTTGGATATCTCCTAATCGGGAGCTTGGATCGCTCAAGCTAGCTATGCCTGGGGAGGCACCAACCCCGGCTTCCACCTTATCTATATCGAGTCCACGGCGGATTGGCTCGGATTTCTCGGGACTACAACTACCGCTAGGTATAGAATCTCACATGATTCAAGAGCTAGTGAAGTGTATGTAGAGTCTCCCTGTGCCTTGTGCTCCCTAGCATATCAAATTGAATGACATATATATCGGAAAGGACCTAGCTAAGTTAACTCATAGTGATTGATATCAATAGTCATGGAGTATATCCCTACGAGGTCTGCCTTAACGTTCATCCAGTGGAGAGGGGCTGGTTTCCATATCTAATCAGCGACTTGTGCTGCCTTCATTCAATGATGTTCTCGATTCAGGCTTTTACCGACGGGGGTTCGTATAACCAGCTGAGTCGCCGTGCCTGTCTCCATTATGCCAAAACCCTTCAGCTTCTTCAGGCTCGGCTTAATGAGCTTGATCAGACAGTTGCGACATCTGATACTACGATTATGGTTGTGTTCTTTCTGGCCTCAGCTGCAGAGCTTATGGAGGATTATGCTACTGTGGAAAATCATGTCAAAGGGTTGGAGAAAATTGTTAATTTGAGGGGTGGAGTTCAGGCGCTGAATACGCACAATAATATGCAAGCCAAGGTCTGTCGGTGAGTTGCCCATCTCTATTTCCCAATTACTGTGATTTGTGTATAATACTGATGACATAGCGCCGATTTGTCATATGCGCTACTGTCTGGACAACAACCACGACTCTTTAGGGACGAAATTCAATGGAACTGCTTTATTGCGGATTGCGACTTAACTCAATGTAGCCACCGGCCTCATGAAGCTTACGTGCATGCCTTTCTCGAGGCTACAGTGGACAAGAGATTACACAACGCCTTGAGAGACCTTCATACCTTCTCTTGTATCAGCAATCTGGCATACCAGACGACTCGAAAGCTCTCACCAGAGATCTATAACGAGATAATGATTTCTATTCTCTACCGACTCACAAATCTGTCGTTTGAGAGCGACCCATTCCAGGAGGCGCTTCGAGTCGGCTTGCTAGCCGTTTCTTCGACTCTATTTATGCAGCGGCATTTTATGGAAAACCCCTACGACCACCTATTGAATCTGCACCGCAAATCATTATTGAAACTACGCGATTCTACGGACATTGATATTCCCGTACCTATCGTGCTTTGGTTGACGATGTTGCTGCACGTGGTGGAAAACAGGAAGCCTTCTCCGACGGACTGGCTTAGTGTTTGGCTTGACGAGGTTATTTTTCGCGCCGGTATCGAGTCATGGCACCGAGCGCACGAGATACTGCGATCAATGGTGTGGGTGAATTTTGTCCATGACCGTTGCGGGATGCCAGCCTTCGAAGCAGCCATGCTTCGGGTAGCAAGAGGAGCGGGATCTGAAGTGGAAAAAGCTTCTTCTTAACAGCATGCTTAATTTAAACTACATGCCTAAATAGAAATGTGGCATAGAATGTCGAAGTTCCTGCCCTATTTCCTGAACTAGGGTCGAACTGACAATCCTAGATACCTGGGCCTCATCTCCCCTGTTTATGCCTTTCTCTTTGAAGTGCTGAAACCAATTTGATGTGTTTTAAATTATCCCTCCCAACCTTGAGACTCGGCTTCTCTCTACATGTTGCCATCATTCAGAACACACTGCCACTGTCCCTTGAACGGCTCTCCAGCAACACAGGCATTGTTTCCCGGAGCCCAATAGCAGTCACCAACATTCTCAACTCCATTCCTCATGATCCACA
Source organism: Pseudogymnoascus sp. 05NY08 (assembly GCA_001662605.1). NCBI lineage: Eukaryota > Fungi > Ascomycota > Leotiomycetes > Thelebolales > Thelebolaceae > Pseudogymnoascus > Pseudogymnoascus sp. 05NY08. Next base: position 45,764 of record KV458809.1, read on the forward strand.
GACCATCGCCTCCACAGCCTTGCATACTATACTGATAGTCGGTGTCGGGCACAGAGAAGCGGATATTGCAAGGATTTTGGTCGCCTGGTAGGCTTTGCCCTGTCGGTCCTGGGATGTAGGTCTTTCTCTTACATGGATCGACGCCGTTCGTCCAGGCTACCCAGAGATTGTTGTAAGTGCCGAGGTCGATTTTGTGGGGGATTCGAGCTTGTCTTTTTGACACTTTGGCAAGAGCGGGAACTGATGCTGCAGTGGCTAGAGGTAAGCAGAGAAGCATCGCCTGCAGGCTGATTGGAAGGTTGAGTTGCATGATGGTAAATATATTTGGTAAGTTCTGATAGTTGAGGCAAGCGAGCGAGTAGCAGGTTGGATGTAGGCGGGAAAGGATGTGTCGAGAAATTATAGTAGCGGGATCCTTATTCTTTTTTAGGTTAGCTGGGTAGAGAGACTACGGCGCTTTATTACTCATTGCCTTCCGAAGCAGAGATTACAGGTATCTATTCTCGTTTCCCATTGCGGTGTCTTAAATTGTCGATCTGGGGATTTTTGAAGCTACGATGATCCGTACTGCTCGAATAGTATGTTCCTAGAGAAGACCTGCCTAACGGAACTGCCCGGTGAGGGGTATGCAGGACACGTTGCTAGTCCTCTGGTCACAATGGTAGAAGCATTCTCGTATTAATTATATTTGCACTTCACTTGGACTGGGGATGGTTTCGAATGCAACTCTTGGCTAATGTCATGAGACCAATTAAAGCTAGCGAAGTCTTCTAGAAGGAGCCTTAAGCTCTTTAGAAGATGGAACGATCAACAGATCGTCATTTAGTATACGTCATAAAGCTGTTGACTGGTCGAATGCGGCTTAAGCATAGCGCTTGGCAGATTCTATACTCTACCCACGAGAGTAATTGAAGTGACGCTCATTAGTATATACTCAAGTCGGCTGTGCCGGCACACCCTCCAAGGTTCTAATTTAGGTTGTTCTACTGCCCGTTGTTCTATGTTCTTGCCATTCGACGTCATTTGTACGCCTAGCGGTAACTGGGGTCTAAAGCGAAGGATCTAGCTCTTAGATCGGCGCATAGAAAACAGTCTATTAGGCGGGAACAGCCGGTGATCAGGGAAATAAGCGTCTAAGCACGCATCTAATAAGAGAATGTCAGCAATCTAGCTTGTCGTGATTCCTTTTTTTGGTTTATCATTAGTGTTCCTTCGTTTCGGCTTTACCGCCTGATAATTGCCCCTGCCCTGTTATGGTATCTTCTATTACGAGACAATATTCTTAACTAGGAACTGTAGGGTCCAAGAGACGAATCGCGATTATCAGATGATAGGCCGCTAGTTGCGTGTCAAATTTCCACACCGTCGTGTTTAGGTAGCTCTAACTTTTATCTTAAATCTGTAGTTAGATTCTCGTGTATGTTCAATCCTACCTATCGCTTTGCCGTCATGACAGACTCCACAAAAGAGGCCTTAGTAAACAGCATCTATCATTGTGAACCAAGTAGTTTGAAGACGCTATACTCAAAAGGGGTGGTGCCACTTGTTTAAAAGCGTATTTTACCCCAGCCGACGAGTTCGGTGAGGATTGTCAACCTTGCGGCATGGAAGAGGGGTGGTTAGAAAAGCAAGTAGACGCAGCCTTGTGTCCCACGAATAATCTGGTAACAAGCTCATCTTAGGAAGGTGGGGCACATAAACGAATATCTGAGTACGAGATAGTCGACGATCAATGTATCCGTAGGTTATATAAAGGGCAAGAGATGCCGCAGAATTGGTTTACTATCAACTCGGATTCCAACCCATAATCATCACATTAATATTTATCTAAAATTCCCCTGTACAGCTGCAACAATGGGAGACGTTCTTCAGGCCATCGGGTTTGTTAGCTCTGCGTTGGGAATCTTCGGCTTCTTCAAGGCAAACCTCCCTTCAAATGCACCAAATGGTGCTGTCGTTCGAATGAAAGTTGGAAACCAGGACTATGACAGTGAAAACTATGTAGGTTTCCTAGATATATTGGAGGTGAGTAATGACTGACATTTAACTAGGGCGGAGGAATTGCGCGTGTGATCGGTTATGACCAGCAAAACAGAATCGTTGGCAATGCTTACAGTATGTTGGTGTCCAAGAATACCCCAACAGCCTCTAACATTACATCGCAGATAAGAAAATCTCCAATGGTGATTTTCAGGACATAACTCTTGATCAAGATACAGACGGTATCCAGTCAAAATGTAAGTTATCTTGATGTTTATTTGTTATCAATCATACGCAGTTATGGTTCGGAAATAAGCAGTTGCAAGCATCGTAGCTGATAATTCTAATAGACATCGGGGTCATCATTACTGGCGACGCCATCTGTCTTTCCTGGATAACATTAAAAAACCGAGATGGTGCAAGTGACTCTGCATGGATTGGCGACATAGGAAAGTCATATGGTCAAAACTGGGCCTGGGGGAATCAAGAAGCTGGATATGTTGAAGACACTGGCAAAAGAATCAGTCCATCATGCACGTGGCTAGACGCGGATCACACCAACAACATTGCATCAGGTGCTATGAAGATCGATTTTTCTTCCTATGCAGCCAATTTAAATGATGCCATCAGCAGTGGCCGAGCATGCAGCGCGACAGCGTTCTCGTACGGCGCTGGCGAAATCGACGGTACATATTCCTACTAATCTTTACATGGTAATTGAGCTAGTGCTAATTTATACTTAGGAACTCCCGGAAAGAAGCGCGACGTCTCACTCAAACCACGCCGTCCCGAATCCATGACCAGGCGCATTATCATCTCTACAGAGAATCCAACACATAATGCCACAGAATTGTGCACGCACCCCATGAGTCATAGTTCAGATGTTGTTGGCTCAGATGGTTACTACTGCAACATGGAAACCCGAGAGCTGTACCCGCTTTGTTCTTCGCTCAACGTTGACGGATGTGAGCCTCGACATTGAAAGCGGAAAGATTCAGAAGAGGATATCACTGGGAAAGCGTACCGCCAATGTGCACTACCGCTCATACGAGAAAGTGACAGTATGGTAGACTGTGTGGTGTATTTTACAGAGTGCAGAGCGAAGTCGAGGGGTGTGCAACCATGCTATAGACGGTAGCCTCTGGAAGCTCCACGATGCAATCTATCTTAAGGGGTATAGAGCAAACTCACTTGTGGCAAGGGTTGCAGTTGCATAGTTAGCATCCATACTATTAAAGTCTAAACACAAGTACTCTTAAGATCCTCGCTATCTTTCCTGCTCCACTGGTCCCGTTCCAACGGATCCAGGTATTTTGTTCGGCATGTACTCACCTCTATTTGCTCATGGACGGCTCACATTCCGAGCCAGAATGACGAATCATGTTCTTCAGTTCAGATATAAAATCGACGCATGTACATCATCTAAATTCCTATGATGCATGAGAGTCATTAGGTCCAAGGACGATAATAGGCCTGCCATTTCCATTAACCGCCTTAGTATGTCCACCTAAACACAACCCACTCTCCATTTCAGGCAAGAAGGTATTGTCATTCACCGTCAATGGCCTAGATATATCAGTACTACTCGCCCCCTCTTTTCTCCAACCGACCACAGAATCTACGTCATCCTCCTCCTAATCCCCACCTCGCAACTAAACCCCTTCCTCAAGAACCCTTCCCACGTCTCAAACTTCTCCTGGTAGAGCTCGAAGTCATATCGCCGGACCAATGTAGCCATCGCGAGCGTCATTTCCATCTCCGCGACGTTGCGCCCCACGCACGACCGCGGCCCGTGACCAAAGGGCACAAACGCCTTCTTCTGGTCATCGGTCAGGGTTTCCCAGCGCTCGGGCCGGTACTGGTCGCCGTCGGTACCCCAGATGCTCTCGAGGCGGTGTATGGTGTAGTTAGGTACGGAGAGAACGGTTCCGGGCTCGAAGGTGCGGCCGCAGATCTCGATGGCGGGGCCGTCAACAGGGACGACGCGGGGGAGGCCGATAGCCGAGGTGGAGTGTATGCGCATGCCTTCGTTCATGCAAGCTTTGAGACTGTTGGGTGTTGTTAGCTTGATCCGAATTCAGGCAGGGAGGGAAGGAGTCGTTACTATGGGAGGTCCTTGACGGTTTGGAAAGCGACCTCGTCAGTTGGTGATAAAATAACAGTATCGACTTCGGCTTGGAGCTTTGCAAGAACTCCTGGGCTCTTTAGAAGCCAATAGAAAATTCTACAAATATTAGAATCTCTGCCCGGAAACGGAAGATTTGAAAAATCCTACGCAGTTAGAGTATTGGATGTAGTATCACTCCCGGCAATCAGCTGTGTTAAGGCCTCCGCCGTGAGTTCCTCGCGCCCTAGAGGCTGACCATTGACGTCCTTGCCCTCCATCAATCGAGTCAATATGACCACACGCTCATTCCCTTTCGTCGCCGTAGAGGCAAGCCGTTCGCCGACGCGCGCAATCGCAATCCCCGCCACCTGACTCCCGGAGCGGACGCCATTTCGCAAGAACGAATCGGGCAGGAGGTGGCCAATCTTCTTCAAAAATGGCAGGCAGCCCAGCACTGCAAAGGCTTCGCCGCGTCTGCTCAGCGCGTCGACGGCACGCATGTACTTGGAAGGCCCACCGGGATAGTCCATGTATTCAATGGTGTCCTGTCCATTCTTCAGCATCCCGAATGGCGCGCCGAAGGCGAGATCCCCGATGGTGTCGAAGGTGAGATAGGCAAACCATGGGAGACAATCGAAGCGCGCAAACTTGGAGTTCGCTGGGGCCTTCTGGCAGATTAGGTCCCACTGACGGACGAGCTCGTTCAGGTTCTGATGCATATACGGCTCGAACTGCATCACGCTCTTGGCTGAGAAGGTGTGGGCAACGATCTTGCGCTTGCGGGTGTGGTCGGCGCGGCTGCGAGTGCTGAAGAGACCACGAGACACAGCTACAAAGGCGTCATAAAAGTCGCTAACTGGATATTAGTCATGTGGTATAGGACAGAGATGACAGAATATAGAGATCTTGCCTTTTAAGGAATCCATTTCCATGGCCATAGATGGCATTGATTGCATTGACATTGGCGATGGAGACATGATTAGGCTGGATTCTAACAAAATCTCCACGGGCCTTATGTGCCTCGTCAACCGTGAGATAACGTCTCCCGAATCTTGCTTCCCGGACTAGCCATAATCTCGTCAAAGCAGCCCATGGCGAAGCTGCCGGGATATCAGACAAACTCCTATTCTGGAACAAGTATCCGCCGATATAGTAGAGAACAAGGAGGCAGAGGCCCGCCAAAGAAGCAATCACGACAAGAGTAAACATTTTGAAGGGAGGGAATACACGACGAAAGATAGAAAGCTATAGCCTATAATGAAAGAAATTAAATCAAGAGGACTAATAATAATCAAGTGATATGATCATTGCCAAACCAGTGGGCCATCATATGCTCCATATCCACCCTTGTCGCATCGATTTACCAGAAGAAACTGGGGATAGAGCATGGCTACCCATCTAACTTCTGCCACGCTTGTATACATGTAGGTCGTATTGGAATGGATAGCATCATAGTATCGGTATACCCGGAATGGATGCTCCCGAGTGGTGTGGGATGGTGTGTAAGCCAAGAAACCGTTCCAATCCTTCGTTGTTGACAGCTGTATGTACTACTGTAAGTTGATGCACGAATGATGCACCGGATGGATAGTGCACTAGATAGTTAATAGTGTACCAGACACGACGCTTTTTTCCGCCAATGCCGCCATGTAATACCGAGAGTAAGGAAGGTACCCACTGATTTTAAACGACCTATAAGGGTACGGCGCGGGGTAAGTACGGCGCGGGGTAAGGTCTCCACAATGGAATCAAAAGCCAGCTACCAGCCTCGTCTCCTATCCGTTATCGATATGCGATATCCAGGTCTACCGTGATCATTGCCGTGAGTTAACGTTATGTACACCTGTGGATGCTACAAGATGTAACTATAGCGGCAGTAGCCTAATAATTTTATTTTCTTCTCGTCTTCTCTCACGAACTATTTCAGCTCTCACTATATATCCCTCCACGGCACTGATCAGTTTATTGCCGTGTTCCACCACCTTTGCTTTTCCATTTCATCGAAGTCAAGATAACATACCTCCAACATGTCAGCCGACGCTCAAACCAAGCCCGTCCACCCCAACCAGCAGCGCCTCATCGACCTCGCACGCGAGTTCTTCGCCGAGGTCGAGAACCTGTAAGACGCGCATCTCTCCCACCCTCGCAGACGCTAACCCCCCCCCCCAAGCACCCCCGGCAAAGACCTCGAGGCCCGTCTGAACACCGACTACGGCCGCGGCAACCGCTACTACGATGGCTTCTGCTCGCTCATTCAGGGCGGGCTCACCAATGACGAAGGCTGGGTTGCCACCGAACCCCTCGATGGGCCCAAGTACCGCCGCTCCAAGGTTGCGTGGCCGAGCGAGGAGAACCGCTTCTTCAGCATCACCACGGTGTACATGGAGAGCATCGAAGAGTACCGCGGCCAATACCATCAGCATCCATATGGAGAGATTAACTGCGTCATCCAGCTGACGCCCGGCGCGGAGCTGATGGGCATGAATGGCTGGCAGGGTGAAGGCTGGACGAGCCCTGGCCCGGGGACGCACCATTATCCTGAGGTGCGGGGAGGGGCGCTCATAGCATTGTTTTTCTTGCCGGCGGGGAGGATTAGTTATGAGGCGAAGCCTGGGATGCCGCAGCCCATCAGCGTGTAATACTTGATGATGGGGATTCTCTTGATTATATCAGTCTAGGCGTATTAGAATTTAAAGGAAGTTCACTTCAGAAATAGATATACTATACGAACATTTGTTTTGGTTTTTGTTTGTCAATAAGTAAATAGATATCAAGATCTTCTCGTAGCCGATATGCCCTTCAAAAACATGCCACTCGCAATGTGAGTTTCATGGGTTGTCGACCCTTTGGCCCTAGAAAACAACTTAAGGAACAGTGCCTAGATCTTCGTAGTAGCCCTTGTTGTTTTGTGAATAGCATGACCATTGCTAGGCATGTATTTTGTTCTATATCGTCTAAGTCTATTATCTAAGTCTATTATCGAAGTACAGATCCTTATTGAACGTGGACACAAAAGGTTATCCTAACTCCCGGCACATCCTTCCCCCTCCGCACCCCTTTTCCATAGAGCTACCTACACTGACCCACCAACTTCCCCAATCGATAGCGACCGACGCGTTGTAGCATACCGAACACTTTATCACAAATTTGCATACACAGCAGCCCACGACGGCGCCAAGCGCTAGCAGTATGAGCAGGTATGGCGCAAAGTGTTCAGGAGCACTATGCCTTCCTCCCCTTCGGCACGCGACAAAGCCAGTAAAGAAACACCGCAGCCGCAACATTGAACACAATGTATACCCACAAAATACCAAAGTCTCTCCAGCGGGTAGCCCAGTCGACATTTATGCTCTCTAGAAATTGGTTGGTGCTGTTCAGCTGGCAATAATTACACTCGCCGGTAGCTTGCGGGTCACGAAGAAAGCCACCCGCTGATGAGATGTAATCTCGCATGTACTCTTCGCAGCTCTGAGCCGCTGGTGCAAAGAAGGTCTGGAACTCTGTGCTGTCGCATGAGACTGGCGCTTGACCAAGTGTTGATGACATGAAGCTTGAGACAAGATATGTGAATGGATTCGCCTGATGTCATGCCCGTTAGTGTACGCTCGCCTCATACTCGGGTATGATACAACTTACGCGATACATAAAGATCCAGAACCGCGGTAAGGTGCTAGGTCCTGCTAGGATACCACAGAAAGCGTACAGCATAATTGAAACCAGCGTCGCGACAGCACCCGCAATCGATTCATCTGGTAAACCGGCAATAGTCATATGTGCTAGCGAACTTGCAAAGAGGAACGAAGCAATGATAGTCAGGAGTGTCTGGAAAGCACGGATGTTTACGGAGTCGGTCCACTCGGCGTTGCGGTAGAGACCAACTGGGTAGTACCAGACAAGGAAGCAGAAAATGGCCATAAACTGTGTTTAGTGTGAGCCGGACATCCTTCAAGTGGTTTTTGGGTGCAACTTACAGCGTTCCAAGCCATCTCTACCGCAATATTAGAGAATACAAAAGTTTGCCAAGCATACGTCTTTGACTGTCGTTCGCGAGCCTCGTAGAGCGTCCTTTGAGTAACGAACATGGGCATGATCTGGAACAATAGCTGGATAAGGACGAAGAGAAAGATAAAAACGCCATACATCTGGTTTTGAAGTCCTTGCATGGTGTTGTCACCTTTGAAAAAAGAGAAACCAATCAATAGAGAACAACCGATGGTGAGGAGTGCTTTCGAGTAGATGTAAGATGGTGTCCTCCAGTATTGTTGGGCGCAGCGCAGAGTGACTGCTCGTAGCTGGGTCATGAAAGTTGCTGCGAATGCTTGATGTCTTCCATGGGATGAGTCCATGGTAGCGGAGGGTTGGCTGACGAGGTCTCGTAGTCTAGCAAGCTCTGTTTGCATGTTGGCGAACTCTTTGCTCTCGTTCCAGACTGTAGGCCAGTCGATAGCTGTATGAGCCCCGGGAGCTGCACCTATCGCCTCAAGCATATACTCAGCGGGGTTAGTGCCAACAGGGCATTCCGGCGCACCATTGCGAGCGAAATAATCGAGGAGCAGCTCTGAGTTGTGACCGATGTCACCAAAGTAGACTGTACGACCACCTTTAGCAAGAAGTAGCAGTCGGTCAAATCGTTGGAAGAGCAGCGATGACGGCTGATGGATCGTGCACAAGATGGCCTGGCCGTTCCGGGTAAGCTTTTCCATTAAGTCGCAAATGGACCAAGAGGTCTGGCTGTCGAGACCGGACGTCGGTTCATCAAGAAACAGAAGGAGCTTGGGACGGGCTGCAAGCTCGACGCCAATGGTCAGGCGCTTGCGTTCTGTAGGCGATTAGCATGGGAATGGAACAAGTGTGATGAGAAACCTACGCTCCACGTTAAGACCTGATCCGGGTACACCAACAACAGCGTCTGCGTACTGTTCCATATCCAGCAAGCTGATGACATGGTCGACATATGACAGCCTCTCCTCGCGCTTGTATCCCGGTGGCTGTCGCAGAAGAGCCGAGAATTCAAGTGCCTCTCGTACCGTGGCAGTCTCTAAATGGATGTCTTGCTGCATAGCATAGCCGGTTTTTCTCTGGAAAGACTCGTCCCGCCCTCGTCCGTCTACCATCATGTTTCCAGAGATCACACCCATAGTGGTTCGGCTAGCAAGAACGTCGAGCAATGTGGTTTTGCCTGCGCCTGACACGCCCTGTCAAGTGAATTAGCACTTATCTTACTCCGTTCTGCCCAATAAAGCTCACCATGAGTGCTGTCAGAGTCCCTGGCTTGATCCAACCATCGACAGAGTCTAGGATTGTACGAGTCTCGCCCTTGATTTCAACTTCGTAGTTCACCTTCTCCCAATGGAAGATCGATGCCTGCTTTTCTACGTTGTGCTCCGGACGATCGCTGTTGCTGATCTTCTCGCCATCGTGAGCAGACGCACTACCAGTCTCTTCATCTCCTATATCTCGTTTTCTCTTCGTCTTCATGCTAGATCGTTGGAAGACAAGGACTTCACCCTTTGAGCGCTCCGAGGCAACAAGTTCACTCATTACTAGATGAGCGACAAGTAAAGCGAATGTAATCACAACGATTATTCCGTAATTGCGCCATCTGTTCCCGTACTGGTACTGAAATGCAGTCTCAACAAATGCGGTACCGCTAACGAAGTCCGCACCAGGTTGAGAGCCCTGGACAGCGCATGCTCTTTGATCCGCGGCAATATTTTCGTAGAAGGGACCACTTGGAACAAAAGCAGAGCAATTAAATTGACGCCCGTGAAACTCATTGACCATCACGCTTTCAAATCCATAGGAAATTGGGTTGATCCAACGAAACCAGCTCGCCCATCTATAGCAATTAGCAAAGACTTGACTAGAGGGAGGTTTGCGAGGTTATGGTCCTGCAGATCTCTGAAGGACCATATTTCCACTTCAGTTGCAGCGAGAATACGCACCCTCTCATATATTGAACAGGAATAGCAAATCCAGTATACATAACGAGCAATATAAGGATAATTGAACTTGGAGCTAGAGCTTGTGCGATGGTTTTCGTCATAGAAGCAAAAAGACGGAAAAACATGCTCATTGATAACGTCATAGTAAAGGCAACAAGTAGGAAGAAAAAGAAGGGACCTGGCTCGCGGCGTAAATTCGCCATGAAATATAGAGTAGAGTTGACAAGGAGCGAGTTCGCAATCTTGTAGGGCATATCCACCATCATCGAGGAGAATGCTTCGGCACTTGGATGGTACAGAGCGTATCGATTGTGCTAATGTTTATATATTAGCAGTGTAGTGGGCGAAGCCAATGTGCGTTTTCACCTTTTCAACAATCGTTCGTTTCGCATAAAGAGAAAATATTTCTATCATGCTGCCAAATGCGTTCAGGAGGACCTGGTGCGGATATTAGTCACGTCCCCATAGGGGTTGAACGACATGCCTAAAAAACAATGCGAATTGGGAATAACTGACCATCATGAAGAGAACACCGCCACGCATAAAGAACGATTCTGTTGCTTCTTTCAGATTGTAGTAAATGCTAGCAATGATGAGGGCCTCGAAGAAGTTGATCGTTAACATGGCTAATGGTACAGAAGGGTCGTTCTTGATCTTCCGAATGTCGCGCCACATGCAAAGTTTTATCTGTCCCCAATATGAAAGCGTGTATGGTGATTTCTGTCGTTGCTTTCGAGACTTCTCGAGTGTTCTTGCTTCAGCGAATTTTTCAAGGTTGTCTCCACTAAGTGGATGGTCCTGGTCGTACTTCTCGATTTCCTGGAGCAGTATTTGCTTTTCGGGGCTCTCCTTCCAGCACCGAGAAAAGTCGTCCGACGTCCGTGGTGTTGTGTTTTCATACCCAGCTTTGATCCGGCGCTCGGATGGTGAGGTCATCGAAGTTAAAAAGTCCGGGGTGGTTTGTGACGCAGGACATTCGAAACCAAGGCGCTCGAAATAGCTACGAGCGTTGTTCGCAGGACCAAAAAAGATCTGTCGGCCCTCATATAGGACAATTACCTTGTCGAAGACCTATTACAACTTAGTCTAGTTCTAATCTTCACCAGTATAGCACGAACCTCGTAAGCAGCTTGTGGCGCCTGGTAGATAGCAACACAAGTAGACGCGCCAAACACATCGCATTGTGTACGCAACGTCTTGCAAAACTCGACTGAGTTTGCTGAATCGAGACCACGCGTGGAGTTATCCCAGCATTGCAACGGAGCAAAACTTAGAGCAGCTTCTGCAATCGTCACTCTCTTGCGTTCGCCTCCGCTGACACCTCGTACGAAATCGTTACCCACTTTCGTGTTCACTGTATGGCCCAGACCGAACATCGCCATGACGACCTACAAGTAGTTAGCACATAATACGCAGACAAGCATGGGCAGCATACATCACGGAGGTGTTCGGCGTAGCGTGTTCGACTAACACCACCAGGTATCAGACGAGGAGCACGAGCTAAAGCAGCGAAATACAGCGTGTCCCCGACACTCAGTTCAGGGAAATGCGCGTCTACCTCCGCTGTGTAGATGGCCTCACCCCTAAACTCGGTGTTCATCTTCCCAGCCGGAATACCCTGATAGTTTAGGTACGACTCTGGGCTGACTTGAAAGCCATGGGTTTCGCCAGCAATCGTCTTTAGCAGCGTAGAGCAACCCGAACTGCTAGATGTTAGTGATGTAGCAAGATAATAACAGGGGGATAAAATACCCAGGTGGACCTAGAACGCAAAGCTGCTCGCCGGGAAGTAGCAGTCCGTCTAGATCTTGCAAGATCTCAATTTTCTGAGTACCGCGTCCGAACAATGACGGCAGCTTCAAAATGTAGTTGCCTACAGTCGACTGAAAATCCGTAGGAGATCCTTTGCCCCAAACATTGAGGCCTCTAAAGGCAACACCAGCAATGCGAGGAACGGCTTCCTGGCTGCTATAGCGCAAGTCGTAGAACGCCTTGGCCCAGTCTCTCGCTCGAAATCGGTCGCTCTTAGGATTTAATTGGCTACTCTCGGCAGCAGCAAATGGTGATTCAAGGTGATGTTGTTCTGCCTGGGAGGTAAATTTTCGGACAAGCTCGAGAACTTCCTGATCATGTGGTCTCTCATGTTTGATCTCGTCCGTGTTGTCAAGCTCCGAACTCGAGCTTGAATAGACGTTGATATGTTTGGCGATTGGGGTTTCGAGATGAGACGTCTTCTCTGCAGCATCTAGCGCAGCGGGCATGCTGAACTTGTCTAGAGCCTGTAGCAGTCCACGATGGATATATACTGAGCGACTTCAATGGCTGATAGGTCTCGTGAAAAGGCAAAGCAAGGGTATGATGATTATATGATTTCATCGAAGGTATAGACGCAGTGAACCGACCTGAGCGGAAGGCTGACGCAGTCGCAGCCGCATCCTTTTAAATATTCTCATCTTCACACATTTGTAGATAACCCTTCCGGAGTCTTTCAACCCCGAATGTCCAGTACCCAATCCTGTTGGAGATTCCGGAGATGATCCGGGATTTGCCAAGAAAAAGCCCTGTATTCAGGCGTTTCCTAGACCTATCCCATTGGTTCACTGACTTAGCTGATGTGAGACCGGCCAAATACTCAGGGTTTTGGCCACGCCCTAGAACTTCGCCATCCATATCGTCCAAAGCTCTATATTCATTCTGTCCGAATGTCTGGACGCTGGTACAGAATGGATAGTCGTGTGTCCGGACTTTCGGCTTCCGGAGTCCGGCAATGATGGGCCCCACCTCGACCTTTACACTAGTCAAAGAATAGTCAAGCGGTTTGTTCTGGGCGGCTCCTGTTAGCGTCTAAACTCATCACAGTACGAGTACGAGTACCAGTCACGTTCTGGCAATATACGTATAATCCTATGCCTTGTATTACGAAGATTGAATGCTGAGAGACCCCCTGAGGAGGCGTGCATTTATTCGCATATCTCTCGCAACTTCGGTCTTCAGTCTCCCCGTACTCAATCTCCATTTAGCAGCCAACTTTTATTATAGCACGTGGGCAACTGTAACCTCTACGGAGGTGAGGAATACGTCAATCCGGGACACCCTTGAGGAATCACGATGAAGCTGGCCGTACCGTACCTGAATTCTTTGTTTGACAGCTTGGTGCTGATTATGATCCCAGTGCATGCGATGCAAGCGGAAAAAGGTACGTGTAATACTTGCGAGCATACTTTTAATATAAAAGCATGCTGCTCTGGTGCTTAGATATACTGGCATTATCTCGGCGTCACACAGTGTCCGTTACTTCTCCCTTTAGATCGATTGTGCCAGGAGCCAACTTCTAACGATGCTAGATCAAATGCGACAAAATAGAGCCGATCTGCCATCAATGCATCACCGCAAAGACCGAATGTCAGTATGGCGAAAGACGACAAAGATCAAGGATGCCACAGCAGCATGGGTCAATGCAACACTTAAGTGAACGACTTGAGCTGCTAGAGAGACAGATAAGCCGTCCTGGTACTGAATGCTCACCGTAAGCCTTTGTACTTGCGCAGCACTGTAAGCTCTGCTAACAGCTAGCTAATGGTATAGTCCTACGACCTCACCAACACAAGAATCTAACACGCCGTTTGTGGAAACCACTGGCATAGATCCAGTAATCTCTCTCACAGCTTCGTTGATGACTGGCGATGGTCAAGAATGTGAGTGTCCCCCTAAGCTTAATCTAATCACATCTGTTGTCTTGTGTCAAGACTCAAGAGCGCTTTATATGAGTACTAACGAACTGTAGCATGGGTATACCGCATGGTCTCGGACGTCAGGCGTAATTTGCAGAGTCAGGAAACCCCTATTAGTACGCCAACGCCACGGATAGACGACGCAATGTTATCTCTCAACGAAGCCCTCGACGATTTAGGCAAGCTTCGAATACGGACTGACGCCCGTGAAATTGACTCAGATCTCTCTTCTAAGGAAGTAAGAGCAAGCATTGACGCTTTCGTCGAGCTCATGGGCAATATGGTCGTACCGGGAATATTCTCCGTAGCCATCGATGCCGATCTCCTTCGTGTATTCCCCGACATCATCAAGTCATCGTATGTCAAGGTGGATCCAGGTGTGTACGTTATGTATTACAATGCCTTGTATTATGGTCTTCATCAAATCCGCGGTCCCGGAGATGCCCTTGCTCAAAGTATGTATTTAAAGGTGTTGGAAGCTGTACCGGCGTGGCTCGATGCATCAGCCAATACAGACTTGGACGGCCACACGGCTGCCCTAACAGCCTGGACAGCAATCGTCAACAATGATTATCAGCTTTCATGGAAGTTCCACTGCAAGTCATGCCATTATATCAAAATTAGAGGGATCGATACACTGGATGTTATACCAGCTAAGACATTTGAAGAGGAGGACAAAAGGGACTCCCTACGATATTTGTACTGGCACATCCTGTCCATTGATGCATTATATCGCCTAATATATGGCAAACCTACAGTGGTATGTCTACTCCTGATAGCATCTTAAGAGATCCGTGTCTTTACACCCTTTCATCCCTACCACAAAATGTACTACAGTCCCTGCAATTATTGAGCTCCTTTCTTGCAACTTATTTTGATTGGCACTGATCCACATTGACATTGGCGAAGGTTCGATGGGCACCACACAAGGTTCGACCACCAGCTATTCTTAGTACCGAGAACATGCATCCATCCGTCTCTCGGGTTATGGTGTCAGTGGTATGGATCAGGTACACACAGATGACTGCAGAAATGCTTAATGAGATTGACAACAATATTTCTCACGAGCGAGATGGAGGGATTCAGAAACAAGTCGACGACTTCTGCATACAGCTTGAGAACCTAATGGCAGAGTGGAAGATGGAATCAATCATGAGAGACAATGACATGCCACAAACTCTCCGCTATCTCATCGCAGATCATGTCATGAACATATATGCCATCATCATAGGAATCAAGCGACTAATCAAACCGGCACCAAACACAAGTCCTGTCGATGATATCACACTTCGCGCAGCTCGAAAAGTCGCTCAGATCACTATAGACTTTACCATAGATCCGGTACCTGCGGATACAGCTCAGTCTGTTTACTTTTAGTACGTCCAGTGCTTGCTATCTCTAAGTGTTGTATTCAGACTGCCATACTAATCTTGCCCCCTCACAGCTTCATAACCTTCTACCCGTTCTGTGCAGTATTCTCGCTGTACGAGAATATCTTAGCGTGTGCCAACCTGGAAGAGTGCGAACAAGACCTCCGGCTTCTGGAAAGCATTGGCGCGACCATGGCAGAAGCATCTACTCTACGAACCGACTTTGTACCATTCGCAAGAACTATCAATGCGTTAAACAAAGTGTTAAGAACGATTCAGGATGAGCGGCGCAAAGCAGGGTATCGAGATGATACGACGGGAGAGACAGCTAATACTATGCCCGAGTTCGACATGTCGGCTTTGGCATCCTTTTCAGAGTTTCCCTCCAACCTTGAAGACTATAACCAGCCATTGGGCTTCATTAGAGCCCTAGAGAACGACTTTACTTCAAGGAATTGGAATGAAGGTTGGTGGGATGTAGGTTCTGATCTAACTCATACATAGAGGAAGTAGGAGTATCAGATCCGGAAGAAGTTAGGTAGCGCTAATGGCAAGATGGAACCTAGTGGTTGAGAATGGCTCCGAGGCAGGGGTATGGTGAAGGGGAACGGAAGTATTTTCCCATATGGGCGCTGCCTCCGATTCAGCTTGGAACTTGTGTGTTTTACTTTAAGATCCACAGACAGCGCTACTGCAATCATATGTGGCGCCGTCGATTAGGCCTAGGAATACGACCCTTGTTCTATTTACGTTCACAATGTCTCACTTTGGAAAGAAATCAGGGTATAGCATACCCCGTCAAAGTATCCACATAGTCGGTTGTGGCGGAAAACAGCCTCTGGGAGATTGGCATGTAGAACAATTGACACTTGTAAGACTTCTCTGAGACTCTGGGTTTCTGGTTCAGCTACACCTGTAGCCGCTGTCGGGTATTATTCTATCGCCCTCGTTTGTGTATTAACAATAGTAACAAAGTATTTAAACAGGCGATTGGCCCCCCTCTACGAAGGCATCTCCCTATACTCTTTTACCTCACTCCCTTGGGCACATACTACACTTACTACACTTGTCACTTATACCAAAAATGCAACTCCTCCTTCCTGTCCTATACATGGCTGCGGTTGCAGCTGCCCAACTAAGCCAACAATGCGAGGGAGTTATAGAGTGTTGCACTTCGCTGGAACATAGTAACAGTCAGCAAGTTATTCAACTTGCTGGCTTGCTTGGCATAGTTGGATTACCCTTAGACGGTCAAGTTGGAATTACTTGTGCGCTTCCACACAGCCGCCTCAATTAAATTCCGACTAAATATTATGCAGGTAGCACAATGACAGCGATTGACAACACCTGCGCTGGACAACCGGCCTGTTGCACGGGCGAGAATTTGGTACGAATCCAACTAACTTTATTTTGGAAAAACTGTCTAATAACTGCGCTGTATAGCAAGGCGGCATTCTCGTTTTGGGTTGCACTCCTATTAGCGAGTAACAAACTACGTACTAGAGGAGTGCATGTTGATGGTATGGCACGCTGCATGAAAAGGTGTTCTACGACAAGGGAACGACTGCAAAGTTTTAACAGGGTCTCTATTGAGTTGACAACGGGGAAATTCATCGTAGCTAAATTTATACAAAATGATTAAATTTAGACTGTGAGACCAATCATATTACGTTGCGGTGCGATTGCTGTGTGAGAAGACAGATCTTTGTTCGAGTTCAGTCTATAAACTTCAATTTTAAGGCCGCCAAGACTTACCTGACCTCTGCCTCAAATATGAACAAAGAAGTTCGTTTCGTTTATTGTGTGAATGAAATCATAGTAAACGCATAGGTTCATATTTAATTTAATGTAAAGTTCTTCTGTAATCGATATATCACTTAATTGGCGTTGCAGTAGAGAATTTCTGTGCTGGTGTGGGATTATTTCTTCATTAAGTGTTAATTGATTAAGCCTTTAAAAAGGCCTCTAGGTATTGTAGTTTCAGTTATGCCTTATACGGGGCATAACTTCGATCTCTGCTAATGGCCACTCAACAATATGATGCCAGCGCCTATCAAGACAAGTCAGGACTGTAAAGAGAAGTCTCTTAGCCCTCCCTTCAAAGTACCAGTGAGAGTCTAATCGTTGCAACAGAATGCAATAGTGCGCCACTAGAATAAGAGCACCAGGGTGCTGTTGGCTGAGCAAGTTCAAGTATGCTTCAGATATGCGCATGGGCCATATTCGGAGGGCATCCCAGGCAGTGAAACCAGCACTCAGGTCCTGTGTGCATGAGAAAGCCACTCCAAGTTCAGTGGCAGCTTCCCGATATATTTTGCAGGCATCTTCCGACCAAGAATCCTCAGAGCCCTGCAAGGGGATGGCTGATAAGAGCGAATTCATGAGAGGCTCCTGTTCGGCCTCTGAGAAAGTAATAGGAATCTCCCATACTGAGACAAGGGACCCGACCGCGCCCGACTCAACCTGATCCCATACATCACAGAGCATAGAGCAGCCATTTCGGATGAAATAAAGCCAACTGGGCAATACCTCCAAGGTGTTGGATTCAACAAGAAAGAGTTGTTCGTCTTCCCTCTCTGCTGCGAACGAGTATATCACAAGGAGGTGGGAAAATGCAAAAACTGCATCGCAATTATCCCTATTGGGATTTTCAATCGCAGATCGGAAGAGTGGCATTGCTCGGTCCTGGTGTACTCTTCCTCTGATCATAAGCTCCTTCCCTTGACTAGGATCGAGATAAGCAAGATGCAAAGCGGCGCAGGCCAAAATTCCGTGTAATAAAAATGGAAACTGGCTAGCAATATGCGGCACTGTAACTTGCCACACTCTTTTCGTTCTAGCATCGGTAGCTAGGCTTAATGATGTGGATGTAATATAGTGATGTAGAAGGGTGGAATCACTCCCATCGAGCTGGCTTTGCAGAAGTAGTCCACTGATCGACGGGAGATCAGTGACGCCGACATCTCTGTTCCAATCTAACTTCTCGGTATATCTGTCGCTGGTATTTATGGAAATGTCACTCCGCATAGAGTCAGCAGCGGGATGCATATGGGAATTCGTGAAGTATCGCAGAAGATTGCCTCTAAAGAAAGTCTGCAGAGAGACTGGATGCCAGTCCAAATCGGTCTGACCGGAGCGGCCGTGGACGGAAAGCCAGTGGCCCTTCATGCGCTTCGCGGACACACAAAGATGCAAGCATCCTTCGTGCATACATTGCAGCCCATCATGCACAGGGAGGAGCGGCACAGGGAATTCGGTATTGCGGATTTCCCTCACTTTATCTGATAAGTCGAGGTCGAGTTTTGAAATATACTGCATGAATGGGCGGCGATGATCACGACGGAATTTATGGAGTTCTTTTAGGTGGCGTTCAATAGCATTTGGTTGGATCGCATAGCGGCAAGTAGCACAAATCACCACCTTGTACGCAGGCAGGTACTGCAGTAGTTCGGCGGTGTTAGTAGCAGGACTGAGTACGGCCATTTAAAGCGACCTCAATAGGAGGCGTGCGGATGGTCAACGTGAACACAAGGTGCCGGACAGTTGTGTGGCGTGCTTTATGTGTGGTGTGTAGGATGGAGCACTCAGCCCGACACAACAAGGGATTGATTACACACCAGCAATCCCGTCACCCGAAAATACCCAGGGCCGTGCCGCGACCATCAATTGTGTGACAACAATAAGGTAAGTAAAGCATTTTAATCGTTGTCGTTTTGTGCGTTTTATAATATATGAGATAACTTCTAATAACTTAATAAGGCTAAGAATACTAATAGCTATTATTATGAGAATGGTATCTGTTGTGGTTCTAAGAATGCAGAGTTGTGTAGCAAGTTGTTAATTCTGATATGCGACAGGTACAATTTATCTAAATTAAAATCTATTATTACATGCAAATAACCATAAATAATCACTTCACGAGCTCAAACTCTCTGCGCTCATCCTCGCTAGTTGCAGTAGCCTTAATTGTCCACTCCCATAGGTCTTCTTGCTTACTCTCGTCATAGCTATCTTTGCTCGACTTGATAATCTCCTTTCCCTCAAAATAAACACCACTCTTGCCCTCCACGTCGGCACCAACTGCAAGGCGTGTCAAGTTTGCACCAGACTCTTGCGGGGTGTGGATATTCGGACTGATGATAAAGCGCAGAAGTGGAAGTATGCGAGGCAGCAATCGAAACCATAGAAACTTCTCTAGGGAATTACCATCTCGAGCAAGGCCCGTGCCAGGCATAAGACCTGGATCGAATGCAACAACAGTCAATTTCCTTTCCGACATAGTTGAAAGCCGTCGGTGAAGAGCGTATGTCCACATGACGTTGGCTAGCTTGCTGCTTGCGTAGCGTTGACGGCCAGCGCTTTTGGCAGACTCTGGTGTCGGATGGGCCAACTGTTCGGCAGTGACATATTCAGCGTCTGGAAGGCCAGTCTTCTGAGCTGGGTCGTGAGTGCCACTCGAAGTGATTGCGACGCGTGCTTTGTCGGCGAGGTGAGGAAAGAGTAGATGAAATAGGAGCGCATGGCCAACGTGGTTGATTGCAAACGTTGACTCTATTCCATCACCCGACATTTGAACTTCACCCGGGAACTGTAACCCAGCATTGAGAGCAAGGGCAATGATGGTAGGGAATTGCTTGATTTTCCAAGATTCAGCGAACGCCCGAACATTTGCGAGGCTGGAAAGGTCTATTGGGAGAAATATGACGTTCTTCTGGTGGGTAGTTTCGTTTATCGATGCCGCAGCGGAGTTGGGGTCAGAACGTGAACAGATCACGACAAGGTACTCGGGGTGTTGTTGAGCAATACCGAGGGCACATTGGAAGCCCAAATTGGCAGTTCCGCCAGTGATGAGAGCCGTATGGGTGAAGGACATGATGAGTAACGAGGGTCTATGAGTAGAATCCAAAGCAGCACGAACCTACTTGAGTGTCCGGCAGGTAGAGCACCCTTTTATATAAATTTACGCTCAGCCAGAACATAGGTGCCCTCGAGCTGTGAGCTAGTCGTTTTAGGAACGGGAAGTCATCATGACAAGTCATATAACTAGGCAAGCATGTTGACGCGTCATTGGAATAGGAACAATCCATATTAATCTTCTAGTAGAGGTTGAGCTGAACGGCGCCATTGACCGTTGTTGATATTCCGTGGGAACGGCACCGTCGGTTGCAAGCGCAAGTGGTTGTAAGCGCAAGAAATCGACGGTGCCGTTCTGCGCTAGGACAAGAATGAATGTCGCACACCCCCCACCAAGAGATATATTCCCCGCGACATACCGGACCTCCCTGGATGTATATGGACTGAGCAAATACACGAGGGACTCTCCTTAGCTTAATCTTACTCCCTTGTCTACCTGGGACCCTTCAAGACCGGGGGGTGAGAGAGGCAGCGATATTCGCAATTCGACGTGGCGCCGGGTTGTCGTAGTAGCATAGATTAATTTGAAGTCGTGGGCACCTATACTGCCTCACTTCTCATTCTCGCCTTCATTCTGGTAACTAACCCGGGCTGGTAGAGTTTTCGGAAGGATGGATATAATACAATACTATACTAACTTATCGAGAAGTACAGATGTAACTTCTCTCTTCACAATATTTGACTGTAAGGATCACTTCAGAGCGGCTCGTATCATCGTTTATCCGTAGCCGAATAGCTTCAAAGTCAACCTCTCTCCTCCATGCTCAATTTAAATACATGCCCCTCTCTCTATATAGCGCATCTTGGATATGCGTCGTGCAGCTAGACCTCCTACCCGCGTTAGCAAGGCCTGTGATAGGTGTAGGAACCAGAAAAAGCGCGTGAGTACAGTAATAACGTCGTGAAAAGCCCACGACGATTGATTGTACCCACACAGTGCGACTTCGAACGTCCCTGCCAACATTGTATACATGCGCGGTCGGAATGTGTCACGAATACGGCACCAGTCACAAAGTATAAAAATCACTTTCAAAGTAACCCAAGCTCCAAGCTGAACTCGCACTAGAAAACCGCGACTAGGTAGACATGTCGACGCAGAGGTGCCCAACCAGACCGTGGGCGGCCGGAGGACCTCGTCTCACCCACACGTATCTGAACAACAGAGTGCGTCAAGCTATCGTAGCAGCGTCTCAACTCACGACGAGCCCGAGGAGAGGGGCCAAGCTGAACTGACCTGGGATACGCCGAACGCCTTGGATGCGGGCGACAACTACGGGCCTCCGCGCCAAAATCCACGGAAACGAGAGAATTCCCATTTGTCAGATTTCGATGCTGATTCAGCGTTGGCAATAACCCGAAAGGTGCAATTCTCTTGGAGTAGTGAAAGCTGGCTACAATGACTGACGACGGACAGATATTTGGATCTCAGAAATCGCGGGCATTCACTCACCGTGCTACCTCGGCGATTCCTGGTGGGGGATGTCGCGATACCAGCGGCACGAGGAGCTCAAATAATGTGCTTGCGCCGCTGGTTCCCGTTGTCGAGATAATTGGAATTGAGCTCCCAACATATGAAGTTTGCAACAAGCTCTTAGAAACCTACTTCTCCGCTGTCCACTGGTTCTCTCTAGTGGTCTATGAGCCGAAGTTTAGAGGCCGATATAATGCAATTGTGCAGACTGGATTGGCCAGCCGCAGCGATCATGGGTTTCTGCTACTACTGCTCATGGTTCTAACGATGGGCTGTTGGTATACCCCTAAAAACAAATCCAATGACCTTGGCCTCTCTGGAAATGACGTGGAGGCCATACGAAGCCAATTTTTAAAAGTTGTGCAACGGGATTTCATGGAACTTATGGACGAGGATTGCCTAGAATTTGTGCAGCTCTGCGCACTCCTCGGGTCTTTCTACCTCTACCATGGCCGGCCACGATCGTCTTTCTCCATATTGGGCGCAGCAACAAAAACAGCGCAGGCGATGGACTTGCATCGCGATTCTGAAACGAGATGGAACTTCGAGGACAGAGAAGAGCGAAAACGAGTCTGGTGGACAGTGTATACGTGGGATAGGTATATCTGCATTGCCCTTGAGCTAGCACGAATCTAACCTTCATGTAGATTTGCTACAATAACTTATGGAAGACCACTCGGCATCAATGATAGAGATTGCAACGTTCAAATGCCATCTGAAATTTTAGAGAATGTCCATTTCGACCCACCCTCACAGGAAACACAGATCTGTCTATCAACGTACCAATACCGGCTCAATCTAGTATACAAGATCGCATCTCCGCTTCTAGAGGATATTTATGGGATGCGTACTTCACACAATATGGATCGCTGCTCCCAGCAGAAAATGGTGGCAGAAGCGAACCAAGCCTTATTGAAGTGGCAGCAAGATTTACCACCTCATCTCTCGTTTGACAGACTCAACGACCTGACGGCTTATTCTTCGACGGAAGAAAAGATGCACAGTTTGCAGGCCCTATCATTGCAGTTGACATATGACAACATCATGGTAGTATTACATCGGCCCCTGCTGGCTGGTCGAGGATCTCTCGAACGATCGGTAGCACCAGAGGCGATGTCTCCAATCACCCCATTTTCAGATGATATGCGGGATATCAGCTTCAAACGATGCTTGAGATCTGCCCTTCGAATCTCAAACCTACAACAGAAGCCGAACCTACTCTCGCTCGCCCGTACGACGCACCTAGTGTCGTTCTTGGGCATGAATTTATTCACTGCCTCCGTCGTCTTATTTATATGCGCCCTGTCGGACACCCTCTCTGATACAGCTCAGGAGGCGAAACGTGGCTTAAAAAGGACGTTACAGATGCAGAAATCTCTCTCAAACCACGCATCTTTATCCATGCAGTGCACCACGATCTTGGAGGACTTGGTGCAACTCATCTTGAGAAAGGAGATGGAGGAGATGCTGCTCGACCATTCGACTAGCGATGACAATGCCCCCGCTGGCTCCGCGACCCGGAATGAGGAGCTTCATAATGCGGAGATGAATGAGAGAATGAATGAGGAAATGGAGCCGAACAGGTCGGAATCTCATGCTGTGGTACACTCAACCGAGTTCGACATTGCTAGCCAGGAGGCGGCACCTGCTGAAGGCTCTAATTTTAACCAGAGCTTGAGAACTCTACAGAAGGGTATGTTATTGTAGCAGACTGCCAAGATGATCCTACTCACGCAATACTGACTATTTTAAGTTTTCTATGATAGCAGTCTTCTACGACACCAAGGAGATGCGGATGTTGATCTAGGTGCCCGCAAGGACTACGGAAATTACGCAGCAACTGAACATAGTTCCAATCCGGAAGGGATGATCGGATCACAGGATATTGGATTCAACGACGGCGGCTTCACTGGCGTCGAGGACCTTGGCCAATTTTGGTTGTGGAACCTTGAAGACTTCAATTATTGAGATTAATCATATCCCCAGCTTCTACGGCGCATGCGTCCATCCCAACCTGCTGATTCATTTACGAGGGCCATATATAATACTCTTAATTCCTTCCTGCCTCCCTGCTCCTGCAAAGGCTTGCTCCGCACACTCAAACTCATACGAGTGAGTTATCAGCTCCTTCAGGCTTATTTTTCTAGACTTGATGAGCTCGATTGCAAGCTCGTAGTCTCCTGGACCATATCGGAAACTTGTGCTGTATACTCCTTCCTTGGCACATAATTCACCCACTGGAAAGACGATGTTAGAATTTCCAAGCCCAGCTTGAATGAATATTCCGCCTTTCTTCATCGCAAATATCCCACTACTAATGCAACTCTCCACTCCTGTGGCGTCGATGACGACGTCTGCACCAGCTGGGATGTCGCATCTTGACATGATGGTCTTTGCGTTCTCTTCTGGTGCTAGTTGTTGCATCTTGTAGGTATGAGTTGCCGCGTATGTCTGAGCAAATTGCAGTCGAGAATCTACGATATCTGTTGCAATGATGGTGGATGCGCCGAACGCTTTAGCCACGGCACAGCATAGGAGGCCGATTGGGCCCGCTCCCATCACTAGCACTGTCTGCCCGATAGTGATAGATGCGAGTTTTGTGCAATGTACAGCAATGCTTAGAGGCTCAACTAGCGCTCCCTCCTCTATCGAGATGTGTGGTGGAAGGATAAAGCAAAAGTCCTCGGGCACGGTGTAGTACATTGCCAAGGTCCCATCGATCGGGGGGGTTGCTGCGAATCTCATCTCGTCGCAGAGATTGTACTTTCCACCACGGCAGAATCCGCAGGTACGACATGGGACGCCTGGTTCGAGGGCTACGCGATCGCCTACTTGGACAGTCTTGACGTCTGTCCCGCATCGGACGATGATACCGGCGGATTCGTGGCCGAGCACAAGTGGTTCGCGCACCACAAATGGACCAACCTCGCCATGCTTCCAGTAATGGATCTATGAGAACATTTAGTATCAGCTAGAGTTGCGGCTGTATTGATTGGATCCTGCGTACGTCGCTTCCGCATATTCCAGTTGCCATGATCCTCACAAGTACATGTCGGCTTGTAGGTAATTCTGGTGTAGGTCGTGTCTCGTAGTCGAACTCGCCTTTACGTCGCAGAACGAAGACTCGATTTTCCTACGGAGTGAATTGTCAGCTGTGGTGAGCCTTAAAAAATGTGGACTTTTGAATTCACCTCAGAAACCTGGGGAGTGTTGCCGTTCGTGTTAGAGGCCATGATGGACGGAGATGGTAGTGGGACAGGCATGATTGCTTCGTGCACAGATATCTGGACGAACAACAAAAACTCAAACAGGTAAATAGATTATGGGAATCATATTATCTTGCTACAACAATCACAGCTATATCTAAATTTACCGACCCCATTGCCTAGCCAGGGGTGGGTAAAAGATGCCAACAATGATCGGAGCCAAATTCTTGCTGCGGATGCAGATCGGATCTTTGTCGTCGGAACCGACATTGTCGGAACCGATCCTCATGCCGCAATTTTTCCCGAAGCAGGTCCATGTTCTACTTTATTGGACCACAAATATGGGTCTAGTTTTCGCGGGAAGAGTAAGGAGTTGTCGGAACCGACAATTTCACCGATCTCAATTTTTGATGCTCCATAGCGATGAGTGAATTTCGTTCATCGGAATTCATTCATCATCCTTCATTGGGTACAGTACGACGAAAATCGTATTGTACGGGCCTATGCACCAACTGCAGCAAATTAAGCAGGTTTTACGCCTATTTTGTACCAGCCCGTATGGATACTTTTGGCGCCGTACTTCTCACCCCATGGGGCCGAGATACTCTCCATACTTTTCCCCGCAGCGGCAGGGTGAAAACATAGTTCGTCATATGCTGTGATGTGGGGTAGCGTGAGTAAGGAGATCTCATAACTTATAAGTGTTTCTATTCCCCTCTTGCAAAAATCTCCTTGTCTTCCCTACGCAAGCTTCTACCATAAATGTAGTCAAGCACTGCTCTCGACTTCTCCATTTACTACATTATCTCCACCATCCCTCTCAACATGGCAAAGGAGGATATCCCCAAAAGCAGCGAGCATGAAAGCATGGCGTCTTTGAGCGACAACCAGCAGCCCATTGAATTCTCTCCGCCAACCAATTTCACTTTCTTAGAACGAGCTCTCAAGCCAACTGTCTACATCCCCCGTTATCCCAAATGGATGGTTGGAAAACGTCTTCTATGGGCAACGTGCTTATTTGGATCATTGGGAGATGCTCTCTTTGGTTATGACCAGGGTGAGATCTGTGGCATCTAGACAGGCTGATTGCTTTAGCTAATACAATCACCTCCATAGGTATAATGTCAGGGCTTCTTGTGAACGAGGTCTTCGTGAAACGGTTCTTTGGTGCTTATGGAGGACACCATGGGAATTCAGATGCGGTCAATCCATCTCTCATTGGTACGTTTTAACTATTGTTACTACAACTGCGGCTTTCACTTATGTCACTTTAGGAATTACGGTATCTTGCCTTCAACTCGCTGCCGCCATTGGATCTCTTCTCGCTGGTGTCCTTGGCGACATTATGGGGAGGAAACGGTGTGTTAGAGTCGGTGGTTTCATATACCTCAGCATGGCTTTTGTTCAAGCATTTGCCCCGAACCTTGCCTGCTTCATTGCAGGACGAACGATTCAAGGTCTTGGTGTTGGGTTTCTTTCCATGACCGTGCCGGTCATCCAGACCGAGATAGCTGCTCCTCACAGGGTATGTCCGTTCACTGAACCAATGTATCCCTAGAATACTAATCGCCTATGCAGCGCGGCTTGATGGTGGGCGTAGAGTACACGTTTTTGATTGGCGGCTATATGCTCTCCTGCTGGGTGGATTATGGCTTCAACTTTCTGCTTCCAGACAACGTCTCGTGGCAAGGGCCCTACTTCGTCCAGATGGGCTTGTCTTTCATCTTATTCGCGATGTCGTTTTTCCTTCCAGAGACGCCTCGATGGCTAGCGCGGAATGGATTTACACAAGAAGCCTTAAGAACCGTTGCGGATCTCCATTCAGGGGGTAACACTAGTGATAAAGACGTCCAGCACGTCTTCTTGGAGATACAGGAAGCCGTACGCTATGAGGCGACGCTAGGCAAAGTTACATTTCGGGTAAGCTGGCTTAATCTCCCCCCACCCCACCCCCCCTGATGTATCCTGTATTAACCCTTGGTGGTAGGAAATGTTCACCACATATCGGAAGCGGACAATTGTCGGTATCACAGCTCAGATGTTTGCACAGTTAAATGGGATTAACGTCATCTCATTCTATCTGCCAAGCTCCCTTGCCTCAGCCGGGTTTGATAACCGGCGGTCACTGCTTTTTACGGCTGCGAATGCGGTCATCTACACTTCTGCTACAGTTCCAGTCTGGTGGCTTGCAGATAGATGGGGGAGACGCCCACTTTTGATATTTGGAGGTAAGTACTTCTCTCTATGTCCAGGAGAGATGGGACAGCAGTACTAACGGGTGTCGATTTCAGGAATTGCCATGGCGGTGGCTCTCAGCATTGTTTGCGTTTTCAACCAAGTACCGGGACTCGACGTGCATGTTCGAGCCAATGGTATCTACAGCTTTGTAGTTTTGTACAATGCTTTGTACGGTGCTACTTGGGGTCCTATGCCTTGGCTGCTGCCGGCTGAGATTTTCCCTCTTCGAGCAAGAAGCAAGGGCATGGCTCTTTCGACATGTTCCAACTGGTATGGAACAACATGGCTCCTACGGTTGTCTTCCTCCTAATGGCGTATGCTAACTGAAAGTCTAGGGTATTCAACTTCATCATGGGCATGTCGTCTCCAGATGCATTTTCGGGCATTCATGGTTACTACTACGTTATCATTGCGGGATTCTGCCTGTGCTCTGTTGCCTTGGCAAAATTCTACTATGTGGAGACTGCCAATCACACCTTGGAGGAAGTGGCTGTGGCATTTGGGGACAAGGCTTTCCTACGCAAAGATGACCAAGTTATGGCCTCTGCTCAATTATCGCGGCGCGTTTCTGTAAGAGATGGTGTTGACGTATAGATAGGATTGGAGTAGTCGTTATGGAAACTAGGATTTTGTAACAAGGAGAATTATAATGCTAATTATGGCTATCTTGAAACGAACAAGTTGGTTGAAGATGTAGAGGTATGCATATTCCTGGCGCATATGTAGGCGCGGGAACATCACGGGGGATAATTACCCCGCTGTCGGACATAACGGTTGTTGGATTGGCTGGACGGAGGCACACACCGACTGCCCGCACCAATGATACGCATTGTCCATCTCTGTCAAAGCTGAGATGCTGCGGCCCGTTTCCATACCTTTAATTCCTTTTCCGTCAAAGTTTCAAAACTACTGTAGTCGCTGCCCAATTACCCTATACGGTATGATTTGGGATTCAAAGTGAGGTGGTCAGCAGTTATTGAGTGGTTAGTTGAGCACGCACACAGCCCTGATGTTTCATCTCAACTAGGACGTGGCTGCAGGGGTAGGATGTTGGATTCATATGATTTTGGCTCAACCAACAATCACGGAAACGTTTCCACGGAGTGCACAGCCTCCTCTAGTTTCATTGGCAACAATGCTCTTATACCATCATAAGACCATCATAATGCGTCGTTGCATATGTTTCTTGGTGTCAACATTAAGCTGTGTCTACTATTGAATTTATTATCGGTTTCCACAGCACCACATCGACATATTGTAGCGTGACCATGGCACAGCACGCTGAGGGTGGCGGCGGCCCCTCTAATGCTACAAACAGTAGCTTACCTTTCAGACAAAGAGACCAAGAAGCGCCCTTTCCAACTTCACGTCGAGATATTGAGGTCTTTATCGAAAATGCCGTATCCACGGGTAAGGCTATCAGTGAAACATTGGCTGATGAATTGAGGCATGGCGATTTTGCGAACGATGAAGAGAATAATCTTCGCCCTATTCTGACGCTTGCCGAAGAGCTCCGTAACTACCAGTCTCCAGTTGAGTTTACGATAGGCGTGGTTGGTGATTCCGGTGTTGGTAAGTGTCTCTCTCTTACATGGTTGCCAATTCTAATCGTTTTGTAGGGAAAAGTAGCTTGATTAATTCGCTACTGAATGTACAGCGTCTAGCGAAAGCAGTAAGATTATGGGGTTATGATTTCTATGTGACCTTTTAACACTAATAGGGTGCGGATGGGACGGCTTGCACATCAGCTGCAACAGAATATCGGAAAAAACGCACGAGCGATCCTGACGTCTATAACGTCGAAATCGAATGTATGAATGACGGAGAGATTGACGGTTTGTTACGACAGTCTGTCGTGGATTACAGGCAGTACCATCTTCGAGACCTAGATCATCCTCTCGCCAACTCGGAAGAAGAGATACTTCAAAAAAAGGCCAAGGTTGCTTGGGATACTCTCACGGCGGCATTTGGAAACACTCCTGGCTGTACCGAAGTGAGATTCCAAGATCGGGCCATTTCCATTGATTACATACAGCGAGAAGTTTGTGCATGGAAGGATGGCATTCAGTGGCCAGTTGGATTCAATGCTCCAGGAGTTCTCATCCACTCTGCAGTTCCTGAAGACTGCGTTAGTGGGATTGACACCTTTTTAAGTGGACGTATCTGGCCATTTGTGAAAGTAGTACGGTAAGCAGCGATGGCTATTATTATATATGATCTACTGACGTTAGTTAAAAGAATCTATCTTGATGCGGAGGTATTAAGCAGCGGCCTTGTACTTGTTGATTTGCCTGGCAAGTTTTTGTGACATATATTTAGCATACCGACTAACTTCAATAGGTTTCCACGACGCCAACTCCGCCCGCGTCAGCATAGCGGAAACGAGGCTATACCAGTGTGATAACATATTTGTAGTCACTGATATTGGTCGTGCTTCTGCGAACCAGGGTGTCAATCAACTTGTTCGACAACTAGGGGCAAATTTCAACAGTCTTAGGCGATCCCAAGGGATTGCTATTGTTTGCACTAAATCTGAGGTACGTCAGACATTGCGAGTCCGTTTCTCGACTCGATTGACATATAAATAGGTTTCTAGAACACAGGAGGCCGAAATTTTTCGGGATATTCCAAACACTGCAGAATTTAACACACAGATCACAGACCGTCTCTGGAATGATATTGCGGATGAAAGAGATGATAATAGACCAACTGTGCACCTTGAAGCCAGGTATTCGACCCAAGGTATCTAAATTACTTCAATATCTGACGAATAGTAGACGCACAAATTTATTCATATTTGCACGCAACCAGCATGTACGCAGATTACTTAGAACCACCTATGAGACCGGAACACAAACTCGTCGAATCGAGATTTTTTGTGTATCCAATAATCTCTACGGTGAAGCTCAGGCCGAGGGTCGAGAGCTCGAGGCTCGGATCAGGCGACCAGGCCGGCGTACTACAAGCGCTACGGAACAGAACCAAGCCATACAAGCCAAGCTGGATGGGTCAGGAATTGACCGACTGCGGGGCTTTTGCCAGGATATTCCGTCGAGGTCTCAAATCGCAGAGACAAGGCACTTTCTAAACACAAGAGTGCTAGACCTTCTACAAAAGGTTGAGCTCTGGTGTAATGCGCGGGACGCTTCCGAGGATCGTCGACAAGCCCCAGTTGAGCTACTGCGTGTACTTCAAGCAAAGCTTAGAGACGTAAGTTTTCTGTGTCTTACATGGTTTAGGGCTAAACAGAATTAGGACTTTGATGCCTCGTTGGCAACAACCGACGACGAGCTATATGATGCTAAAGTCGAGATGCTCAGACGACCCTTTTGTTAGTTTTGCCATTGTACACATATTAGGGAAAGGAGCTGATTAAAGTGTAGCTCAAGGTGTTAACAGTAGACTTTGGGAGCCGAAGGCCATTTCCTTCACGGAAACTTTATCAGGGGTTCGTCTTCAGGGGTTCTATATGGAAAATGCACAGCTAATGATTGTGTAGTGGTCCGTTCGTATGTAAATTGATATATACCGTGAGATAATTTCAACTAACAGACATACAGCGACTTTAGATGCATTCTGGAGGCAAGATGGTGCTTATCAAACTCAAGCTTCTCCGGGGTACGTCAACTGAAACGCAAACTTTATACAGGCAATGGTAGAGCGCTTTGAACCAACTGAAGCCTTGTTTCAGTCCCGGAGCAACGAAATATTTGAAGACTTGGAGAGGTTAGTTCGCAGCAATCTGTCAGAACTAGAGGTTGGCCTACGGGGTATGTTACAGTAATAGAGCCGTCATCATTCAACAATTAACCACAATATAGGACTTGAAGGGGTGGAGTTCTTCATGCAAACTTTTCGCCGTCGACGCCGGAATTTTGCCTATGAGATAGACCAAGTAACGACAGTGTTCTGCAACCAGTTACAGTATATATAGTCCCTAACGTTGTAATCAAATTTGCTAACCTCCATTTCCCAGACTAGTCTTCCACGATCTCCTTAAGACTCATGGAACATCGTATGTGCGGCGCCACATGCTCCCAATGTATCAGTCAGTTGTTGAACCAGGGCGCGGCAAAAGAATTCGAATCATCCAGAAGCTACGCACTACAATCAGCGGTAATCGCGAAGACCGAAAACTCTTTAGTGTGATGAGGGATTTATTCCTCGCAGCAATGGACAATCTACTCAATGAGACCAACGAGAATATCAGAGCAGCTACGGACAGGTGCTGTGAGGATATTAGGATTGATCTCAGACTGTTGGATGTGGCTGCTCCAGCCGTTGATCAAGGACTCTTTATTCGAACATTGTCCAGTTTATTAGAGCGATCAAAGACCGATAGAGATCAAGCTCAGAGCGAGTTTGATTCTCAGTTTCCAGAGCCTGCAGCGCCTGCTTAAACAAATACGGATGGTGGTACGAGGTTCATTACATGGGTTCCGTTAGCTACCCGTGAGTTCCACTTTATGGGCGTCTCGGACATGAGTGACAGGGATTGTGGGGATGGGCATCGACGACCAGGATGGTGACAGCAGGTGTCAGTGGCATGGGTTGTATGTAATTGTGGGCGTTCGCGACCGGGATCGCAGCCCTCAACGTGAGCGAGGGATATCACAATTATAGGCGTGAGATACTGTCGTTATGGAATTAAGCTCCTATGGAGAGACGAATCCTTACAGACCATGACCGCTATCTAATCCGTAGAAAAAATTCAAACCCTCATCGTCAAGATTTGGCCACTGATAGAGTGGCACCCCCTCCCCTGTGTTACTCATCAACGCGCACCACGCGTCATATCCGTTCATTACTGAGGCTGCCTCGCCATCCGCCAGACTAGGTAGAAACGCCGTGTCGTCGTTGTAGAACTGGGTCCCTTCCTCCTGCAAGTGCGGCCAGCAGAGCTTCAGGCTGATTTCACGACATTTAGAACTATTGGGGCTTAGTTCAGACATGGCATCCATAACAGCCAGTGAAGCTCGAATTTGCGAGCGCCAGTCAGGGGCTAATGGATGCTGTGGGTTGTGTCTTAAACAATGGATGGGGACCAAAGTGGCGTGAAATAAGAAGTACCTGTAGACACCTGTCAGCTTGTGTCGAGCGTCTGTTTACCTGGAGATGATGACAACTTACAAGACATACCACGCCGCGAGTCTGAAGTGAGACCGAGACATCCAATACTCTTCGATGGACAAGATTGTTTCCTTTGCCGCGTCAAGACACCTAAAAACGGCTAAACTTTCAGTGCTTGATGAGGCCTGCTGGTCGTAGAGTGACGAGCTTAGGGCCCATCTAACTAGGAATGGGCGATACATGACAATTCTGAGATTTCGGTATCGCCACTTCGAAATTCCCACGCCGAGCGCGTGTTTCGACCCCGCCGGGGGAAAGGCCGTGTAGTAGTGTGGCCATTGTGCTAGCCAAGCTCCGATGTTTTCATCGTCTAGGGCGATCAATTCCGCAGCCGTTGGGAAAGATCCGGCAATAAGGCGATTATAGATACCCATCGTCCTGAGATGGTACGATGATTGAATTCGGAGATACGTATATAAAGTCAGGCCGTCGGCCTCTGGTGGATATGGCGCTGAGTCCGAAACCAGATCCTACGAGGAATTAGCGTTAGAAGACCATTAATAAGAACTCAGCAACTTCACTGACCTCCTCATGTATGCTCATCGGGAGGGCTGTCTCAACTCCAGCCTGAGGCCAATTCAGGGGCCGGCCATAGGTTACGGTGGCGCCAACGTCAAGAACACAGAGGGTCCACCATACCCTACGCCGGATTTCCATCTGTAGCGGAGGGAGATTTCCCTGTTCAAACTCTTTATGAAGACCCAGCCCGATGCCCAAGCGAAGGGCTACCCCACCATAGTTGTAGCCCGTATTCGGCTTGTTCCTTTTCTGCAGGTAGGTAGCTGATAGGCCGAATGCTTGGACAAGAGTTAGGTTCCCAACCTCGAGATTGTCAGCGAACAAGCTTTTCTGTGCAGCTTGGAAGATGGGTAGGTCCGTGGCATCGGAGCAGTTGCTGCTGGCAAACGAACCAAGCGCAGCAAGGATATTGGCGAGGGTGTTCCAATTCTCCTTATCAGGACGAGGTAAAGTGCCAGCATACTGTGCCCGAAAAGTCGGCTCGTGTACGATTGGGAAGGTAGGATGATAAAATGTGAAGAAGGCGTCGATAAGATTTCCAACTACTACTCGGGTCAGTATTGATTGGGAACGATACCACTGAGTCTGATCCGTCTGCTGCTGGAACAGAGACTCGAAATTCTGCGGTGGAACCCTCGCCTCGACCCCTTCTCCATCCTTGCGGGCTGATAGGATCTGGCGCAGGAGAGCAGCTCCAGAAACAGCACCTAGGTAGCCTCTGTGGTCGCCTACAGACAGCGACGCCATGCCATCCACGATATCTTGTGGAGCCTCGCTGTCCCCAGCATCCATAGTGGGCCCATATGCGGTCCATGACGACTCATTCCACTCGAAGTCGTTAGCTAGAGACGGTGCAAGCTCATAAGATCCGGCCGAGTGTCCAGCTCCAGAGCTTGGCTCTATCCCCAGTTCAATACCGGGTACCAGCTGTGAGGTCCCGGCTAAATATGACGATGAAGTCGCCTCACTTAGTCCGGAGGGAAGAGCTTCAAGTGCGGGGATGTGGTGGTGGGACGACGGCGTCATAGAACTGCTGCTAGGGTACGGAGGTATGCTGGCTAGGGCTGGCCTTACAGCGGCTGCTCCGTCCATCATCTCTGCAAGTTGCGCCTCCGTAAAGTGGCTCCTTAAGAGGGCTTCTGCTTTTTCAAGTCGCTCCTCTAGGATCGTGAGTTGCCTGCAATTATCCACGTCAGTAGCCGGAGCTTTGGGTGCTGAAGCTGACAACACATGTCGCCAGAAGGCTTGCGTACTTTCTTGTCAAGCGGGTTTTACTATGCTTGTCGTATAGACAATGGCGTCTATACTTCTGGCATACTGCACAGACAGGCATGGTGCCGTCGCACTCGACTCTCCGTCGACGACATTCTCGACACGAAGTTGGCGCCTCCGCCACGGATCCTCTAGCTACGCTTGCTCCTGGAGGAGAGAATGCGGGAGGTTTGATGTCCATAATTTACGTAGATTAGACATGAAGAGTCTTGTCACTGGGCTCGTTTCGTCATGTGCCGAGTTTTTATATCTCGTTCCATGTAGGCATCTTAAAAAAACCGCCTCCGCATCCCCCGATATTGACCCCACAACATCTAGACCGGTGGGTGGGGCAAGTCAGGAGTTGGTTGTGTGGAGGGCTTCGAGTGGCGCACCAATCTAAGTGGCGCAGTCAACACCGCTCATCCACATTAGGTCTAGGTTTCTCCGCACTCGTTCCAATAATATAGGTAACGTACAACCATACGGTTCACGGCATACATCTACGGATATAGAAACTTTCAAAGTAAGGTGTTTTAAAAACATATATTTACAATTTCTGTATTCCATACTATTGTGCTTACTCTAGAGTCTAAATGTGGAACTCAAGGACGAGCATTGGCGTACAACATACTGGACGGCTATAGCGTCCGCGGGTATCGTCGGTATCGATGTTCTTAAACAATTTAACTCCACCAGGCCATAGTATTGCGGAGCAACCCATTCTAGGCTTATATCAGGTATCTAAATCCCCTCTGCATCCTCATAGACTCGTCAGGCTGGTTCATCACCTCCTTAGCAAAGTCAGGCTCGGTATCCAAGGCTCTCTCCTGCTCCTCAAGCTTTTTGTTGAGGTCGGAAAGCACAAAACGGAAGATTAGGCAGCCGACGATGGTGATGCCAAACATGGCCGTCACGATACCGTAGCTCTTGCGGAACCCATGCGCTGGGAGATTCCAGACGTATGAGCCGGCAACATTACCAAGCTGACTGAATGCGTTGAGCATTGCGATTGCGACAGCGCGCTTAGCAGGTGGGCGCGGGAACGAAGAACTGATCCAAGAGTACAAAACAATGAACCTAATGATTTATCCTCGTTAATACTTCATAGACAGTTTCTGGTTTCCACGAAAAGGGGAAAAGGGAGGGGTTGTGGTATTTGCGAGTGGAAAGGACTAACCCTGCGTAAGAAGATGCTTGCAAGAAGAGAGCGACATATCGAGCAGCGACATTCAATGTACTCATGCTGATCACAAAACCAACTAATCCAACACAGATCGGTCCGACAATGTGCCAGAACTAGACAAGGCTGTTAGTTACCCATAGGAAAATCTTTAGGATAATTTTTGACTAACCTTCTCTTGGTGCCTATCAGAGCTCCAGGCAACGATCAGAGAGAAAATACAAGAGCACACCCACGGTGGCGCACTCATGAGTAGAGTTGGCACATAGCCGAAGCCGAGTGTTTTGGTAAGAGTAGGCTGCAACAGAGTTAGAACATTGGGATACTGGCGGCGAGTGACAAGGAGTTACTTACGAAGAAAGCGTTGAAGGAAAGTCCAACAACGTAGGCGGTTAAAGTCAACATCAGAATGTA
Organism: Pseudogymnoascus sp. 05NY08; assembly: GCA_001662605.1. NCBI lineage: Eukaryota > Fungi > Ascomycota > Leotiomycetes > Thelebolales > Thelebolaceae > Pseudogymnoascus > Pseudogymnoascus sp. 05NY08. Next base: position 81,223 of record KV458809.1, read on the forward strand.
CATCTTAGTGTCTTTCAAAGCCATGAGCAGTCCACCGAAGGCCCCTTGGTCCTCGGAATCGGTGTCAGCCTCGCCAACATCCTCGGTCATCCGAAGTTGGGCAAGCTCGAGCTCCTCCTTGGTGAAGCCACGCGTGTTGTGGGGCAGGTCAGGAAGAATAAAGCCAGCAGAAAGAGCGATGCCCATAGTGATGGCTCCCTCAACTAAAAAGATATAATGGTTAGCGACTAGTCTAGCGACGACTAAATCAATGTGGCAAAGGACTTACTCCAGAACAACCAGCGCCAAGCAGCGTGACCCAGTACACCTTGCATGTTGGAGAGCACTCCAGCACCGATAAGAGCCGAAAAGGCATTCGAGATGAGATTGCCACAGAAAAGGATGGCATTCCGTGTCGTCAGCTCGCGGCGGGTGTACCACTTCGACAGGATGAGTAAAGCTCCCGGAAGGAAAGCAGCCTCAATAAAGCCGAGGAAGAAACGGATCAACACCATGCCGGCGAAGTTGTTCACCACACCCGACAGGGTTGATACAAGGCCCCAGACAACCATTACTGCGGAGATGTAGAGCGAGGGGCGCTGAATCTTGTTCATGAACATGTTGGAGGGGACCTGCATGAGAATGTACCCAACGTAGAGGATACTGAGGCAGGTTGCGTATTGGTTGTTATCCAGGTGAAGATCATCTTGAAGACCCTTTAGACGCGCAGCAGCAATGTTGTTGCGATCAAGGTAGTTCATAATATAGATGAGGACGAAGAGCGCGCAGCGAGAATCGAGTTTCCGCTTCAGGCTCTTCTCAACGCGCGCCCGATGTTCAGGGTCGGCGAGCGAGGATAGCCCGACAGCATTCTCGTTGGGCGCCGTCTTCTGGAAGTTTTCGATTCCCTCAGAAGTTGGCTTATCGACCTGGGTCGCATGAACGCCCTCTTTGGAGAGTTCGTCTGCCATTGTGGCGTTTCTCAGCTAGACCGGCAGCTTAAGAGAGGCGACAAAAAGTTGTTGGAATGAAAGAGCAAGAGAAAACCATAGAACAGAAACTCTCTCTAAAGAACCCCACGAATCTGGGGTATGGGGTAATTATAGTTATAGTTTTTTGTACATCACCTGGCGAACTTGTTTGCTGGTGACTTCCATGGAGTACTCACTTCCATGTGTATTGACCCCAAATCTCTCCAAATGTCAAGGGAGGCTCAACTAAGTGGCTCCAGGGTCCATCACGCCTTGCTAGTTATGGTCTAGTGGATAAAAAAGCAATGTGGGTAGGCTGACTGTCCGCCACCTATCAGGGTGCTCGATCGTGCAGAAACCGCCCCAACACGAATTCTGGAGCTTAATATGACGTTTCTTTCCAGGGGCCTGGAACCGCTGTGGGACCTTAAAGGACCACTAATTCAGATCATCAGATGGGAAGTAAACTCTCGGCCAAATTCTCTCGATACCTTCGTAAAATATTTCACCGAAATTCCCACGATTGAACCATGCCGTTCCCCGTATTTAAGTAGACAGTCAACCTCACACGTGGGGTAAAATGAGGGGTGATCTTACGATTGGGGAATCCCGTGTTCGAAAACCCGAAGTGGCTGAGGAATTCCAAGTATTTACTATGGTCGCCGCCCTCAAGTGCGCGATCAGGCAACGAGCCAATCAAATGCTCAGCTACATTATTTTAGGTACATCGGTAGTCGCTGCCAAGTCCATCGTCGTTTTTTAACGTACATTCCCCCTGTATAACTATGTAGACTTGGCATATATATTAGCGGCATCTTGCTATACAACATCCACAATCAGCCAACCTCCCCGCCCTTGTATGGAGGGCGGGGAGGTTGGCTGGGGAGACGGCATGGGCGGCGAGGGCGGCGAAGGCGGTGGGGTTGCTATGTAGGACATTGTGCTGGGAGTGCACGAGTATATACTTCTGTGGATTGAAGTCCACCCAGGGGATATCTGGAGGAGATTGTCGCGAACGACCGTGTCTGCAGTCCTAACGATCTATTTGTGAACAATGCGATAGGTTCTGGGGTGGGGTGAGATAAGATGGCGTGACTCCATTTGGTGTCCTGTTCGCTAGGTTGATGTCTTCATAACTGATGCGTAGTGAAAGTCGCTGTTCGTAACTTTTTAGCATGTTATATTTCACATGACCAAAGGATTATATAGTAACTGCCCATGATTTAATATCTCCATATCGAGGAGGCAGACGCTGTGTCTCATCTGGGGTGCCCCATGGGGAACCGGTGATTCCAGACCGCGGTCTGGGTTGGAAATCCTGGGGCAAACCGGCCAGACCGATTGGTCCCCCACTGGTTTCTTGGCAGACCGGTGGGGGACCGTGGGTTATGGTCCGGTCTGGGGTGGTCGGTCCCCCGATGGGGTCGGTCCCCCACGGTCCCCCACGACTCACCCTGGTCTCATCGTCGAACGCCTACCTCGCCAGGTAGCCTATCTGTTGCTCGACGTCTCCTTGTGCTCTAGAATAAGAGAATGGATTCAATTTCTAGCGGGGATGTGTCAGCCGCAAGTGACAATCTCCCCCTCCTTTTTCTTACGCTGCGTCAATACTAAAACATATCCTACCACTACCAGGGGGCTATGGCTTCTAGGCCTCGTCGTCGAACCCCAAAGTAAACAGCGAAAAGGCGATCCCTCTCGACGGGCCAATCTTTGTATTGTCACAACTATCCGTAAGCCCCTTATAAATATTTACTATCGGTGAGTGCACAATGGCTAATGTGCTTCACATCGAACTCATAGCTACGAATGATTTTAATGAAGCCCTTCCCAAACGAGTTGTACAGCAATGTGGACAATCGTTCATGGACTATGTTGCGCCTTATGCTCCGCCTCATGGTGCGCAATGGAGTCTCGAGAATGAATAAACTTTACCCCATGATATCCCTACGGAAACCTATAATCCGTATTTTCTTCTCCACGCCCAATTAGCAACGTAATCTCCCAATATTACTTATAATCTAATCGGCCGGCAAAATGTCTCCGCGTCTTCAACGCTCCCTTTGTGGATGTATTGGTTCCCTCAGCCTTCGCAGTTGCTCCAAGTAATCCTGCTTCAAATAATAGAAGAAGTGGTTGACCTCGCTTCGGCAAAAAATATGTTAAATAGAAGATGAAAAGAATATGTGAAACTTTTACATTAAGGTTATATTATAATAAGATCGTAATATGACATGACGTGGCATAACAAGCGAGGTGAACACGACAGCCTAGTTCCCCCTCAGATCAACCATACTTTCAGACTTGCTTTCCGGGGTGCTGGTTCCCCTGACAGTCCGCCTAGGCAGATCCGTGAGCGCGATAAAGCTGCGGCGGGGCGGCGACATGAGGGCCTTGAACGCGGGTATGGAGGTGGATATGTAGATGACGGCGTTCCAGAAGCCCTGGAGGGGGAGGAAGATAGACTCGATGAAGTTAAGGGGAAAGCTAACAAGCTCGGGGTTCACGAGGGTGGCAACGCGATTGACGGTTGCTGGGACCTAGGGAGGGAAAGACGTTAGCTTGGGCTGTAAGAAGGCCGGGGGGAGTGGGATGAAGAAGGGAACTCACCCAAGTGATTAGCAACGCAAAGAAGAATAGCAGAGCACACTTAAGGTAGGCCCAGGCAGCCCGGTCGGCGGTCGACGTGGTGCGCCGCTGTGGCGCCTGCCCGTCATTCCTCGTCGTGGGCTCGATGGAGGATTCGATGTTAACCGCGTAGCGGGGGTATTTTTCGGCATTGGGGCGGGCCTTGAAGTTGTCGCGGTCGCTGTCAAAGGTAGCGTCAAATCCGGATTCGAGCACGGACTCGCTGGTGATGTGCACCTCAGTCGTTTTGGAATTGACGGGCACGCCGCCGTTATCAGCGCCACTGTTGTCAGCGCCGTCGTTGGGGATGGCGGTCGCGGTCGCGGTCGCGTTGTCGGTTGTTGTGTGAAGGTTGCGGAATTGGCGGTGGTTCTTGTAGACGACCTTGCCGACGAAGGCGTAGATGGTCATGGTGATGAGGAGGACGACCCTGGGACAATTAGAATCCTGCTTGTGAGAGGGGTGCAAGGATACACATACCAAACGGGCCCATAGAAGATTGCAATGCGCAGGGCGTTCCACTCAACGGTGATCCAGCACCAGAGCTACGCGGAACAGTTAACAGCCGAGGCAAGCACAGGAATATGCGAGACTCACTATCGCGGATCCAAAAATCCTTCCCTTATCCTCAGTCCCAACGAATACGAAGGCGATGGCTGGAACGAAGGGGACGCCATAGCAAAACAATAAATATTTCAACTCTAGGGAGCGAAGTTGGCTTGCTGAGTAGCGGTGAAAAAATGTCAGGTAGACGTTAAATGCCATAGCCAACGTCCAGAGGGAATCAGCAGGCATGAACCTTTCGAGAGTCAGCAGGTAGATTAAAAAGGTGGAAGGGTGACAAAGAAGCGCACTCACATCTGGATAATGAAGGCTTGAAGCTGGCATAGGGGGGAAGTGACGCCTGCAGCTATGCCTGACCGAGAGATGAGAGTAGCAACGTTGGTGGCCAAGTTGCCCCATGATGCGTAGAAGACAAGGCGGTTGATGGGTTTGTGGAAGGCCTCTGAGTAGAGGTAAGTGCTAATGACGAAGGCGCTCCCAAGTACTGAAAATACAGAGGAGGCACGCTCTGCGGTCTGAAGGGCCCCAAGTTGGTAATTAGAGAGAGACATGCTGGCTGATGATATAGGCCGAAACGAGTATTATACAAATACTCTGCCGGAGGTCGTCTGGGAGAAAGACTGATGTTACAACTCAAACATGAAGTTTATATGGCAAGAAAAGGAGCGCCAGGGAAATATACGTGAATGATAATGCTTGCAAGGTGAGGAGGTGGTCGGCGCGAAGGTTCTCCTGGAGCATTGGAGCGCTCGATCAGCCACCGACAAGACACTATTGGAAGCAGACGATCGTGGCGAAGAGATAGATGGAGCCAGTGACTTGCTAATGCGATAGATGCCGGTTAGATGCACGGTACGGCAGTTGAGAAACGGACACTACGACCTAGTATCTCGGTCTCCTACTCGGCGGTGACATGTCGGACGGAGATGCGCTCGGAGGGGCAACGAGAAAGGAGAGAAGGCATGGCGATGATGTCTGCGTGGAGTTCGCGGGATGAAAAATCGCATAGTGGACATGCTTTGCAGGGTTGATAAGGGTGTGTGTGGCGCGTGGGGGGGTCAAACAGCGGAGTTGAGACAGTGGTCGTGTGTGTGGGCATCGCATGAATCAAAACACCAGGGTCCCTTGAGGCCGCTTGCTCGGTGATGCTCGCTCACATTGGTTACGGTAGCTGATGTTCAGGGGAGGGTGGATACAGTAAGTGGACTCGAGTCAGAGATCTCCGTTGTATGATGGGGTCGAGCGGAGGAGCGTGAGGGGTTAAGGGGAGGTTGAAGATGCTACTCCAGTACAACTTACGGCGGGTGTATTGTACGGAGCAGAATAAGCTGACGTGGGACGTGGGACGGCTCGTGCGTGCCTGGCCGAAGGTAGCGCCGTAAAACCACATGCAAACCAACACCAACACGCAAACCAACACGCAAACCAATGCGCGCAAACCCACAAGTAAGCCCACATGCAGGCCGCCCTGTCCCGTCCCTCTGTCAATCGACGCCTCCCGCCATTTTCTGCGTGAAATCTTACTTCGGACACGCATTTTATAGGCTGCCAAAGGACCTCTTATATCTACCATTGTAGTCCTCCCCCTCCCCCTCCCCCGCCTTAAATCACGAATTGCTTGTAGAGTGCAACTAATATACCACTATACTCTGCACTATAGCAGTTGGCAAAGCTTGTTGTCAAATCTCATCGTGCCGTCTCCTCCGCCGATCCGTGTGTCGATCCCTCGATTTATTGACCGATTATTGATATCGATTCTCCCGGCTTACATATTAAGCCCACTTATTCCGCCACCGCAAATTAGCGACCGTTAATAGCCATCCTCGCCTCTCCCGAAAGCGGCTAAACTAAGAACTGCTCTCCCAAAGTAGTCCAAATCCCCGGATTCTACACATCAGCCTAAACACCTGCTAAATTGAAACAGAAGACGCCACCTCCTGATTTGGGGGCGACTCGTCCCCCTGTGAAACTAATCCTACGCCCCTAATTCCCGAGCCCGCCCACGATTCTTGCACTATAATTCCCGCAGCTACAACTCGTGCAATTCCTACGCCTACACTTACGACTACGATTTCCACGCCTTCAATTCATATGCCTATAATTTCTGCGCCTACACGTTCTCGCCTCATAAATTATTAAGTCCCACAGATCAGCCATGAGCTTAGTCGGTCCTAGAACGAGAACGAGTACCAGGTCTATGGCACACTCATCTCATCCTCATCCCGCCACATTCTCGCTGTTCCACCACTCTACAACCTCCCGTCAATGCTCTCCATCCCCACCTACTAACATGAAAATCTCTGTTCTCCAGCAAGCTTCTAACAATCCAATCATCCCCACAATTCGCAGCCAGGTGAAGGCTTGTCTGGTGCTCGTCCTCAGACATATTGACATCGGCTCCGTACTCAAGTAACCTCACCTGCTTGCTGACTGTTGAAGAGGGGTCCGCACATCGCGATTTTGAGCATTGGGCTCCAATCCTCTTTCGAGCAAACTTTGCACCCCTCATCCTCTACGCTTTCCGCTGTCTTGTGCAATACATTATTGCGAGACCAATCGATACCATTAGAATTGGTGTCGTTCTTTAGTAGTAGCTTAACCTTATCTGCCCTTCCCCCAGTCACTGCGATAAGCAGCACCGTCATTCCCACGGGCGGTGAGTGCAAAAAAGTAACGAAATATTGTTTCCTGGGGCCGGCTTCTGTATCTATATCGCAGATTGTGGCATATTATTACTTTGCTTGCTCTGTTCTTTTCTGTCTGGCCGCATCTGATTCGGTTGCCAACCCGCGCGCCTCTACTCAAACACTCATTGAAGGGCAAAGGGACACCACAACTGGTATAATCGAGTGCTATAGTTCATAGTTCACATATGATTGAAATAATAAGACCACATTAGGGCGCTTCTACCCACCTCCTCCCCCCCCAACATAGAAAATGCCCTTCGCCCTGAAACAAAACAGAGGAGAGTGACAGAGTGGTGGTTCGACCCCGCTATGTAGCTCCCGATTGCAACATATCTCTCATAGTGTTTTGTTCTCTCTTCATAGAGAGAACAAAAACAACGCCAAGGCTTCTTGATTCGGTCTTATATCGGCAATTAGCTAGCACCTTGGCAGCCTCGAACGTCTGCCGCGGCAGCCATTTCTTGGCCTCACCCTCCTCACACCTCGCGTCGCCCCAAGATCACCCTTGAGATGGCAAAAAGCTCGGATTCTATGAGATGCCTATTGGCACGATTGAGAGTATTAAGCATAAATTGCAGACCCGTGTATGACAGAGCGGACAGGATGCTCGGTTTTTGGAGTTTATGTTCTTGACACAACTCTCTCGTTTCGCTGTAACTACTAATTGAATCCCAACTGCTTGGATTGGTTCACTTTTACGGAAAAACTTTCCTTAGTCAAACATTGGCATAGAGTTAGATTTACTTCCACGAATCTACAAGTGGCATTCCTGGATCCCCGCACAAGCTTTGATTTAGCCTAACAGGAGTTTACGGTAGGTATGATGAATCCCTAGTATTATTCATCAAGGTGGTATGGGTTGGTGGGATAATAATACGTGAGATAGGAATTAGTAACAATTGGATAGTTGGATAGTTGGATAGTTGGATAGCTAGTTGATTTAAAGCATATATGGGAATGGAATGCCCATCTTCGGGGAGAACTCTGTAAGCTCAACACTCTGATTCCTTCTTCAACCACAGCAATTCGCTTTATCATAGTACTTTGTACTTCTAGTGGTCAAATCTTATAATTGAACCTTCCTAATGGAGCATACAACACAACCTGTTTCCGATGGTCTTAATCCCGAAAAGCCTCGCGATGCACAAGTCGAACATCCTGAGCCATTACAGGCCTATGCCAACACCAAGGCTCTACAGCAAGATGCCAAAGAAGCCACGGTTGCAGAGCACAGTCTTAGCTTCTGGAAAGCTATAGTTACCTACCGCAAGGCCGTGTTCTGGTCTGTCATGGTATCCACGTCAATCATAATGGAGGGTTACGACGTGACACTTATTGGCAGCTTCTATGCCTATCCCACCTTCCGACAGAAATACGGACACGATTATGGAGGGGAGGCAGGCTACCAGCTGTCTAGTGCATGGCAGGCTGGCCTTTCAGATATGGGCGAGATTGGGAAAATTATTGGAGCTATATCAAACGGCTATTTCACTGATATCTACGGTCACAGAGCTGTCATGCTCACCAGCCTCATTGCTCTAACTGGTTCCATCTTCATAGTCTTCTTCGCGCCAAACACGCCGGTACTCCTTGTTGGAGAGTTTTTTTGTGGTATTCCATGGGGAGTCTTTGCTACTATGGGCCCTGCATTTGCTGCAGAAGTCTGTCCTTTAGCTCTGCGTGGACATCTGGCAGCGTTTGTCAATATATGTTGGGTGATAGGACAGTTCCTCTCCGCTGCCGTACTGAAGGCCCTAGTGAACAACACAACCCAGTGGGGCTATCGGATCCCATTCGCTCTCGAATGGATGTTTCCGCTTCCACTCGCCATAATACTGTGGTTCTGCCCTGACTCCCCATGGTGGCTGGTGCGTGCAAATCGTCTAGAGGAGGCCGAGAAGTCACTGCAGCGTCTGTCTAGCAACGCAGATGCGGATGACATTAGACAGTCGGTTGCGCTGATGGTCCACACTACAAATCTCGAGAAGGATATGCAATCTGGCGCTACCTACAAAGCTTGTTTCCAGGGGACTAATCTTCGCCGCACGGAAATAGCTTGCATGGCCTTCCTGTCACAAGTCACGAATGGGGGTGCGCTGGTGTACAGCGCAGTGTACTTTTTCCAACAGGCGGGCATCAAAACAGATGCATCGTTTGCGATCAATCTCGGTGGGAAAGGTATAGCGTTTATTGGTACGATTATATCGTGGTTTTTTCTCCCAATCTTTGGACGCAGGACGATATATCTAACGGGATTTACTGTCCTCGTGTGCGCCTTGTGGATAATCGCCATTCTGGCTTGTGTTCCACAATTCGCAGCCATCAAGTTTGTGCAGGCTTCTCTCTGTCTCGTCTGGCTGGGCTCATACTCAATGACCGTCGGGCCCATTGTGTATACAATTGTTGCAGAGATTGGATCCACGCAACTGCGCACCAAAACGGTTGTCTTGGGACGGACTACGTACTACATTGGAAACATTATAGGACAGGTCTTGGAGCCACACATGATGAACCCAACAGGGTGGAATTGGAAGGGCAAAACCGCTTTCTTCTGGGGAGCTCTGGCCCTACTAACCAATATCTGGGCATATCTCCGACTGCCTGAGACCAAAGACCGCACTTACGAAGAACTTGATATCATGTTCGACAAAGGGATTAATGCAAGGCACTTTAGTAAATACGAGTTCAGGGATGATGAAGATTAATTTCCAAGGCCGAAATAAACCCCACGAGAGGCATAAATCTGAATACAGCAGTAATACAGACAATATATTGCTTGTAGGAAAGGGAATTTGGATGTGGTTTATGGATGTTAGGGGAGATCCATGGAGTTATTTTGCTGGTGAAGAACCTTTATTGGCATATCATTTCCTTTGGCCCTGCTTAAACGTTCCAAGAGTTAGTAAACATATATACATATGCACAATTGACACCTCCGACAGCCATACTTTGTTTTATAAGTTTGAACTTTCTATAATAAAGCTAGGGCAAATCATATTCCCGTTGATGTGGTCCGCATTTGGCAAATCATTTTCCTCCGCACGCAGAGCTGCCGCTTCTGTGGTTGTTTCTATGCCTGCCTCGAGGTGACGCTTGACTAGTCTATCCTTTGCCGTTTCACGTGAAATGGAAACAAACCAGCTACATATGGTGTTAGCATGGCCCAAATCGGTTGGTTGGCTATGGGGTGAGAAGAACGGGGATACGGACGATTCGTCGACTAAATGCTGAATTTGATTCCATGGGTGCTCGTTTAAGAGAAGGTAGTTTCCCTCTAGAATCACGATTCGCTGTGATGAAGGAATGTAGATGTCGTTCTCGATCGGATCTTTGACGGCGTGGTCGAAGCTGGGTGCGTGGAAGGATTGAGCGGGGTCGTCATCTTCTCTGACTGGAGTCTCTCGAAGGTCCTTCACTAGCTCCACAAAGGCTTCGCCATCAAAAGTAAAGGGGGCTCCTCGCCGTCGAAACGCGCACTCGGGGTCTTGAAACGTTGAAAGGGTGGATTTGGGATAATGGAATCCATCCTGTGTGTTTCGTACATGGTTAGTAGGTGTCGTGACTGAAGGAAGAAGACAGTACAGTCTGTGAATGCCCTGCAACAAGAAATATATGAGAAGAGTCGGACATACCATAGGAAGAACAGTTATACTGGAATTGGGAGTACATTTCGCATTCCATAATTTGGTTAAAGCAGCTGATATCGTGGTCTTCCCAGACCCAGGAGTTCCGGCAAAAGCTACCAGAATTCGTCGCTGTGATGAAGCAGGATTCTTTTCTAGGAGCACTCTTAACCTCTCACATAATGTGGTAATAGTTTCGTCCATATTCGTTTTAGCAAGGATGGATGTCGTCGCAAAAAAAGTCAGTCGCTCTATTATCAGGGGAAGATCAACTAGAATATTGCACCATCCTCTCTTCCCCCAACTAATATACAATCTCTTCACGTAGTGGATACAGAAAATGGCCTCAAAGGCTATCGTTTTGATATTAGGAGCAGTTTTATTTGTAGCAACTCCAAGAAACTCCACTTGGGTCGCTGTCGCCATTCGCCGCCTATGATTGGTCGGAAAACAGTCTCCCGCCACCAACAGCGACGCATGTCGTCGCTAACGAGACTAATCAAGAAACCAACGACAATCATTTCCGCATACTATATAGCACATTGGTTTGTCAATACGATTCCCGGACAACAGTCGCCCGATCCACAGAATGTTAAGCCGCAAATGTGACGCGAAGGCGTGGTTATGGGGTCTGCATCTCCCCGCAGTACCCAGCGACGGTTCATGGCGGGGAAAAGGTGGGCACCAAAGTTTTCTCTCAGTGTATAAAGTGTGGAGAAATTCCCTTCAATCTATCGCATCTTGATGATCATCACCAAGACCTTGCCTCACTCTGGGTTTACAAACTCTCTCTGAGTATAGACTTTTAATACGCAGAAGATGGAGAATACCGAGCAAATTTCCAGCCATGAATTGGCAGTCGAGCCTCCACAGAAGAAGGGGGGCTTCACTGTTCTCTTTGAGAACCCATACCTTTTCGGAGTTGCCTTGGTAGGCCACCGCACCCAAAAAAGAATTCAAAGTACTTGACTAACGAGTCGATATGATAGTTCTCGTCACTGGGAGGTTTCCTCTTCGGTTACGACCAAGGTGTTGTCTCTGGTGTTTTAACTATGGAATCATTTGGGGCAGCATTCCCACGTGTATTCATGGACAGCGGCTTTAAGGGGTGGTTTGTCTCCACCATCCTGCTCAGTAAGTGACGTAAATTATTATGGCCTCTCATGACCAGCGTCTCCCAACACTCAGTGCGAATGCTCATATAAATCTAGCTGCTTGGTTTGGCTCCCTTGCCAACGGTTTGATTGCGGACCGTCTCGGAAGAAAACTCGATATCATGGTTGCTGTAGTTATTTTTGTAGCAGGCTCTGCGATCCAGGCAGGCGCCGTCAATATCCCAATGCTATTCGCAGGCCGGGCAATTGCCGGTCTCGCCGTAGGGATGCTAACAATGGTTGTCCCTCTTTACATCTCGGAAGTCTCGCTTCCTAATATCAGAGGTGGCCTTGTCGTTCTCCAGCAGCTTTCGGTCACCATTGGCATCTTGTTCAGCTTCTGGATCGACTACGGCACTCACTATATCGGAGGCGTCCGCTGCGCTCCAGACATTCCATATTCCGGCGGCACTTCAGCCAACCCTACCTTCGATGCTTACAACGATGTCGGTCCCGATGGCTGCACGGGCCAGTCAGACGCATCATGGAGAATCCCTCTCAGTCTGCAGATCCTCCCTGCCTTTATCTTAGGTATCGGAATGCTCTTCTACCCCGACTCTCCTCGCTGGCTCCTGATGCAAGATCGCGAGGAGGAGGGAATATCTACACTTGCTCGCCTTCGCCGCAAACCCGCTGATCACCCATCCGTTATCGCTGAGTCTCTGGAGATCAAAGCAACCATCTTGCTTGAAAACACATACATCCGCGAAAACTACGCCGGCCTCTCTGGCTTACGCCTCGACGCCGCACAGTACCTATCAATGGTAACCAAATTTGCCCGCTTCAAGCGCCTCGCCATCGGCTGCTGCGTCATGTTTTTCCAGCAGTTCATGGGCTGCAACGCGATGATATACTACTCTCCGACTATGTTCAAATCATTGGGACTTGATGGTAACACGACTTCTCTCCTCGCTACAGGCGTGTACGGCATCGTCAACTGCCTGTCCACTCTCCCCGCCCTCATCTTCATCGATCGCGTTGGCCGCAGGCCTCTGCTTATGTGCGGCGCGGCTGGCACATTCATCTCGCTCGTAATCGTTGGTTCGATTGTCGGTGCGTATGGTGAAGGCCTCTCTGAGAATAAGGCCGCCGGGTGGGTAGGAATCGCGTTCATCTATGTAAGTCAATATTCTTTCCCTTACAAAACGAGGGAGAGAATCTAACATAATACCATAGATCTATGATATCAACTTCTCATACTCGTTCGCTCCAATCGGCTGGGTTCTTCCATCCGAGATTTACCCACTCTCCATTCGCTCCAAGGCAATTTCTATCACCACCTCTTGCACCTGGATGTCGAATTTCATTATCGGCCTTGTGACCCCAGACATGCTGACCACCATCACTTGGGGGACATACATCTTCTTCGCTGCCTTCTGCCTCCTCGCCTTCGCCTTCACCTACTTCTTCATCCCTGAGACACGCGGGAAGACCCTCGAGGATATGGATTTGGTGTTCGGTGATACTGAAGCACACGAGGAGAAGGAGAGGATCCGGGGGATCGAAGCGCAGCTTCGGGGCGTGCATATTGATGGGACGGAAAATGAGAAGGATGCGGCGATGGCGGAACATAGGGAGGTGTAACTCAACCTTGGTCTGAGAGATAATATATCGTGATTTCGTGATTTAAGTAAACGCTTTTTTGAGATTGACGATGTGATGATTATGTATCTCCTGGAGGAAGTGGCATTAGGCTTCCCGGCTGCAATCCAAAATTGCTCCAGTCTAGGAAGTCCATCCCATCCCCGTATTCGCCTACGAACATGGAATGCACATCGTCAAACAGGCTTGGATCTTGCAGCATGGCCTCGGGTTGCTCGGCATCGAAGAGCATTGCGCAGAAGCGGTTGATGACTTCAAGACAACGACCCGCTAGCTGATTGGTGATTGCGGCGTACGAGAGGAGGTCTTTAGTGACGCGAAGGTCGTCGAGCCAGGATGGTGCCGAGGGTGACGTGGATGTAGTGATCAAGAAGATAATTGGAATGAGTCCAGCCTGGAAGAGGAAGTAGCTATAATGCACAAGTCAGTAACTGTTACGGTATATCCGACAGAAGTGAATGGGCAGATGTAACTGACAGCATGTACCAACTACCTAGCCTTGACGGAATGTTTGTTGTCATATATTGCGATATGCTTGCGATTGTCTCCCTCGCGCTCTGTAGGCACAATTGCCTACACTGTTCCTCTTCCGTATCTTCGACGTCGGAGATATCTTGAGCTGTCCAGCGTCTCGCCGCCCAACGCAAGACGATTGGGCGGAAAAGGATGATGCGTAGATTTGCAGCGCGCCATGTAAGACGATACCTAGCTAAGATTAAAGCGTCGTGTTGGTGTACGTCGGGGTTATCAAGTTGAAAAAAAGGAGGTATTGAAGCCTCCCAGTCGTCTATAGGCTGCTGAAGACTGAGTAGTTCGTGTGCAACTGGCGGGGGGTTGGATATTAGCCGGTGGTAGACTGGGTTTGTAGCTTGGTGGAGCTTGGATTGCACGATGAGGCTCGAGTAGATTGTAGGTGAGTCAATCTCATTTGGCAGGGAAGTGGTAGTTGGAGTTAGATGCTAGATTATGTTACTCGGGTTTTTTGCCTTGGTGTCAGAAGATATATAACTTACCTCTTCATGGATATTCAGAACTTGATTGGCATCCATGATACTGATTTCAGGTAAAAGAACCGGGCGTCCGAAGGTAATCGAGGCCCCGGAGTCAAAGATGTAAACCCCCCACCAAACACGTCTTCTCATCTCGCGTTCTAAATCACTGATCTTCCATCCAGGGAACTCTTTATGTAGGCCAAGACTCAATGCCATCCTCACGGCAAGGCCTAGATAGTTCCAACCGGTATTAGGTTTGTTTCGTTTTTGGGTATAGTTGCTCAACAACAGAAGGGCCTGCACAAGCGCCAAGTTGCCCACTTCAAAGACAGAAGTGTCTTGCGAGTGCCTGTTCACTGCATGGTAAAATGTGTCGTCCATCGTAGAATCTTCCTCCCCAATACTCCAGGCCCCTAGAGCAAGAACTGTATTAAGAAGGATCGGCCAGGTTTCACCTCTAGGCCGTGGGGAAAGACCCCCATATTGAGCCCTAAAAGTATGTTCGTGGAGGAAGGGATATGTTGTGTGATAATACCGGAAATAGGCGTCAATGAAGAAATTCTCTGAGTATCCAGGTAGAGGTGCTGTAGGTCCTAGGAATGCAGTATTGCCAATGGCGGAGTTATTCATTGGTACCTGATTCAAGGAGTCGATCCCTAAATCACCAACCAACAGGGCACGCAAAGGCATCACACTCGATGTGGAGCCTTTGATAGATTAGTACATTAGCAAGGGAATTGTTTACATCGGATTGAAAAGACTCACCGAGATACCCTGTACCCTCTGGTTTCATCGATAAGGCCGCCATACCATCTGACAAGCCGCTGAACGTCGTTTCTTCCACCCAGTCGAAGCCGTCTGGCTTCTGAGGCAAAGATTCCTCGGCCCCTGGGGATGCACTGTCTCTTAGACTGGCACGACCTGCGGACATTGTGCCCCCTGGCCTTGACACTGGTTCCGGGTTTCGCTGAGGTGGAGCATGATGGGTTCCATTCTCCCTTGAGCTCAGGATTTCATCGATATTAGCGTCAGGTAACAATTCTGCGAAAGCTTCTTCAAGTCTTCGTATCCTGTCTTCAGCAGCCGTGAGATTCCTACAGATAAAACAGTGAGTAATAACCCACATCTAATATATAACAAAGCAAACAAGTCTCTAGCTAGAATGCATGAAGTAATCGAAACAGTCATCTTACTGTCGCGTTAAAGGAGTTCGCTCGGCTCTTGGGCTGTATGTGCATTCTTTGCCCTGCTGGGAACAGACAGCGCATGAAGGCTGCTCTTTTGAACACTGCATTGTGTTATTATCAAACCATCATCATTTGGAGTGAGAGAGATACTTTGAATTTCCTTGCTCTACATTCATCACACTAGAATACTTGCGTCAGCACGAGACCTAATGAACGAGGTAGCCAGGGCGTCATTACCGCCGCAAAATTAGCTAAAGAAGTTTGAGGAGGCATTTCCTATGCCCTTTTTCATCGCCCTGCCAATAATTATCCAATTCCCATTTCAAGTACGAGTAGCATGGAAACCAGTGTATATTTGAAGCTGCGACGAGAATCAGAAGAAATCCGCAGGCGACTTACTCACGTGCCGCTTAAAAGTCTGTACAAGGACTGTCCGTGCGTTCTTGCGAGCAGCTGCGAACAATGAAATTCCTCCTGCTTGATTAAATTTTAAATAGTAAATTCCTATGATTCAAAAATGCATTACTAGCTCTACAGTCTATAATGCCAGTAATTATTCTAATACCATCGTTGGGAGAAACTGTTGAAATTGTCGTCGCTGATAATGACTGAAAACATGGTCCTTGTACTGTACTGTACAGACTTTGCCGCGGCACAAGTATCGTGATTAGTAAGCTAGAGTGTGGGGTGTGGAGAAAGACGGCTTCTGCCCGGAACAAATGGGAACTACCCCTTCTTTTAGCCCATATCCTCTGTAGCTCTACTACAATGTATAACGATGGGTTCAAGCAAGATGGCGAACTCAAGATGTCGAAATGTACTATTAAACCCCGAAAATGTTCACTAAGCTTTGAAGAGTAGACTGTTGGCTTTCCGGCTCTTGCACGTGAGCCAGAAACAAAATCTATGACGTCTCCCACTGTGATAGCTAACCGGTTATATATCTCTTCACTTTAGTTCAGGTATTTACTAAAGATCTTCAGAGTGTCATCGAAAATTATCATCTCTCAAAGGTAACCCCACTACCACCATCGAGACTCATATCTTGTGGGACAACTCGCTTTGAACTATCATTCTTATCCAAGCCCATCTATAACATATTACAAAATATCGAACCCCTGCAGCTTTGATTGGCTACGAAATGGCGAAATTCATGATTGGCTTCTGTCCTCTATAGACCCACTTCTTACTTCTCTAGGTCTACAGTACAGAGTTTTCTTCTAGGCTCCACTATGCCCGTTACTTTTACGGCTTAACCCGGCCGCCCGTAACTTACCGTAAACTGTACCGTAACTGTTCTAATATAGTTCTACCCTCAAAATCTACCCTTAGTTGCGTATTGCGTATTTCCGTGGTTCCATGTCATGAGTTCGTCACCTCTAATTCGGTGTTCTCACTGTCATACGTACCGAGAGTCAACGCTCTTTCAGACGAATCGCCTTGGTCGCCGGTACGCAACCTGCTCTCTGTGCTCTAATTTGCGGACTTCTCGCCGTAGCGTACGGCCAAACAGGAGGACTTCGCCACCTACAGTATGGTTACCCCCTATCTTATGTGACTGTTAGCTTACTACCCATTATAGGTTCTTACGGACGCTCTACTACTACAACGCCGCGGCTGCGGTCGCCCTCGACAGCAGCCCCCTACGTCGTTACTAGCTCGACCTATTGCTCCACACGGTACGCAGTCTACGCCTACAGATCACCATATTCCGCCTCGCCCTACTAAGCCGCCTAGATTCCTCTCTTAATTCGTTACCGCTGCCCTACACGACCTCGGCCCGCTTAACTATGAGTGTGAATACTATGCTGCGCTACACTGGGTAGAGGAGGCTGCACAGGATAAACAGTATGAGAGCTGCTATAAGAAGGGGGACGTCGACTTGCCACCCCTACGGAGGCCCCCTTTATATTTACGGAAGCTGTTTACGGACCAGAATCCCCTTGGGAGAGGCTTCCGTAAGGAGATCCGCAAGTATAACAACGCCCTAGCTTTTACGTCTGTAAGCTATACTCGAGATTCATGCATTCAGCAGAACGCTGGTATACAGAGCTTTCAAATCCACGGCAAGCTGTTCCATTATTAGGGCCCGCTACAGCCTACAACCCAGGAAACACCCGCTTTTGCGCAGCTCTTCTTCTACGACCCATCCTACGCAACAGAGGCCCGCCGTAGACAGCACCCGCAACTTAATGCTACAATCCTTATGCAGCTTCTACAGCTACTTACTAATCATAATCCATTTATCGCAATCTATAAGACAGCTAGGGAGCGGCTTGCAGCTGTTACGGACTGTAATACCCCTTTCCGCGTTATACTCAACCCGCAGATGCAGCTAATAGTTAAGAGCGGTGCAGATAAGCGCCGTGAGAACCTACTAACAAGTGATGATATTGCGGCTATTATTCCAGATGAGCTAGGTGGAGCTGGTCCGCGAGACTTAGTTCTAGCCTTCCGTAACACCCTAGGTGGACGGCGCCAGTTATCAAAGGTTCACGTTACACACGCATCTTATATGCCGCTCCATTACGTCCTCCTCTTTATATTTGGTGAATACGGGTGGCACTAGGGCCTTACCTTACGGGAGAATAATGGCCCGCGGCTAAATAGGAGATTAGAGCAAAGACCCTTCTACTAGTACTACCTACATACCCGTAACGAGTGGTTTAATACTATTCACTACGCTAGACGCCTATTCTAACAGTTTGCAGTTGATATCTTAGTGATATGCAAGTCTACGGCGCTAAGTTGGATCCGTAACAATTAGAAATCAATCCGCGCAGACGTGTATAACGGCCTTTGTGATGCTATATCACGCGATGACGTAAATATAGAAGAACTTAGTCGCCGGGTAGTATTACCTTCCAGCTATATAGGTAGCGACCGTGCTATGCAACGGTTATACCAGGATTTAATGGCAATTGTACGGCACTTTGGAAAGCCTACGTTCTTTATCACTTTTACCGCAAATCCAAAGTGGCCTAAGATTACTCAAGCACTCTTCTAAGGCCAGCAAGCAGCTGATCGGCCTGATATTGTTGCTCGCGTCTTTTCCTTAAAGGTCCGTAGCTTACTTGCGGACCTTAAGGGTGGGATACTTAGCCCGTATGCTAGCCACGTATATACCATTGAGTATCAAAAGCGAGGCCTACCACACATGCACCTACTACTCTTTATTACGGGGTTTCAGTTTAACATCCCTAATCTAATTGATGAGGTGGTCTGCGCTAAGCTGCCAGATCCTTCCTGGGATCCTACGGGTAAGCTTGCGGACGTGGTTATCTCTACTATAACACATGGACCGTGCGGAGATGACTACCCGCAAGCACCGTGTATGGCCCGTAAGACCCCTACGTCCCCTCTACAGTGTACTAAGAGGTTCCTAAAGCCATTTACTGCTTCTACTGTTGTTAATGACGAGGGCTATCCAGAGTATAGGCGTCGGGATGACGGGCGGACGTTTACTGTCCCGCAGCCAGGTGTACGGACGGAAAGTGTCGTCCGTAATAACTGTTAGGTAGTTCTGTACAACCCGTTCCTACTTCAAAAATACCGCTCTCATATCAACGTTGAGGTCTGTAGCACTATACAGGCTGTAAAATATATCCATAAATATATTTATAAGGGCTCTAACCGGAGTACCCTTGCGGTACAGTCTACGGACGAAATCGACCGCTATATCCAAGGGCGTTACATTAGCTCTACAGAGGCTATATAGCGCATTCTAGAAATTGCTACGCATGGTGAATATCCACCTGTAACTCGGCTTGAGGTCCATTTAGAGAACTGTCAGATTATCTATTTTAGTAATGGCCTTTCTTCACAGGAGCTTGCAGCTAAGCTCCAGTCTACAGATTCAACCTTAACTAGGTTCTTCCGTTATAATGCTATGTATACAGACAGGCACGCTCTTCTATATCCAGAGTTCCCATTCCAGTTTGTATAGAATAAAGCTATACGGAAGTGGACGCCTCGAAAGAAGGGCTTGGATCGAAATATTAGTCGCATGCTTCATTGTAATCCTACGGCTAGTGAGAAGTTCTATCTACAGATGCTTCTAACTGTTTCTCGCAGTCCAACCTCCTTTACGGACCTCTGTACTTATAATAGAGTACGTTATGATACGTATCACGAAGCCTGTATTACACGCGGCTTAGTTAAGAATGATCAAGAGTGGTTTAATTGCTTTACTGAAGCTGTTGTCTTTACTAGCGGTCACGGTCTACAGACGCTATTCCTTACAGGGTTACAGATGGAGATGATGGCCCAACCGCTCCTTATTTGGAACCAGTTTAAGGAACACATCTACGACGACTTACTACGGGAGTTAGAACGTAGGAGTGTTGTAATCACGTCTTTACAGGATGCACATATTAATTATGGTTTATATCTTCTTTCTGTCGGACTTACGGACGTTAGGAAACAGCTTACGGACTTTAACCTACCACTTCCACTATACGGTTGGTCCTTAAGGCTCCCGTATGTTAGCTAGGGCTTTAATCCCGTAGCTGAAACTGCTCTTGCAGAAGATTTAGTCTCTAAACTAAACCTAGACCAGCTTGGCTGCTTCCGTACAATATGTTCTTCTATTAATACTACCCCGCAAACTGCCCACTTCTACCTACAAGGGCCAGGTGGTACTAGAAAGACCTTTTTATATAAGGCTCTGTGTCACTTCTACCGGGCGCAGGGAAAATCAGTGCTTTGTGTAGCTTCTACGGGCATTGCGGCCTTACTACTACCAAACGGGTGCACTTCTCACACCTAGTTCAAAATCCCAATTGATCTTACAGATACAACCTGTTGTTCAGTTACCCGTAACTCAAGGGTTGGGCGCCTACTAAAGGAAACAAGCCTTATTATATGGGATGAAGTTCCTATGCAGCATAAATACTGTTTTGAGGCCGTCCACCGGCTATTATACGACTTACGGAATGTTACGGATGACGTCCTATTTAGTGGTGTGCCCGTAATACTTAGTGGTGATTTTGCCTAGATCCTACCCGTAGTACCAAGGGGCACTCAGTCTCAGATCGTACACGCCTGCTTACAATGTTCGTTCATTTGGCCCCGTCTACAGAGGCTTCATTTACGGGTAAATATGCGTGTCCGTAGGGGCTTACGTGACGAGGAATTCGTCTCTTGGATAGGGCGGATACTGTATGACCTGCAACTTCTTAGGCCTATAGAAATACCGCCTTACATCGCACAGACTAAGGATCTTAATGTGCTACTTGATACGATCTATCCTACTGCTGATTTACAGCCGCATAACCACAACTTATTTACCGACCGCGTAATACTTACGGTTCATAATGATACTGTATTACGGTTAAACGCCCTTATGCTTGCCTGCTATCCTAGGCATACTAGAACCCTGTTTTCAGTTGATTCTGCGGACTTTACTAATAGTGGCGGCGACTCTTACGACGTCCCTATTAAGGAACTCCAAGGCTGTACGCCACCGCAACTTCTGCTATCACTTCTACAGCTAAAGGTTGGAGTGCCCGTAATGCTCTTACGGAATATAGTTCCACAGGAAGGGTTATGTAATAGGTCACGAATGGTAGTATTAAGTATTACGCCTCACTGTATACATGTTCGTTTGCTTAGAGAGCAGTTCTACGGTCATTTACGGACGATTCCACGGATTAAGCTCTAGACAAATGAGGGGGACTACCCGTACATCCTTACCTATAAACAGTTTCCAGTCCGCTTATGCTTTGCTATAACTATTAATAAGTCTCAAGGCCAGTCGTTTAAGCATGTAGGGGTTGATCTACGGGCAGCTACTTTTAGTCACGGGCAGTTTTACGTTGTAATGTCACGGACGTCCTTAGTAGCTGGGTTACATGTTCTACTTCCTAAAGGAGACGATAATACTACTCAGAATGTAGTATATCCAGAGGTTTTAGTCAGAATTAATTAAACCTACGTCCTATACTACGTATTCTCCTCTACTATCTACTTTTACTAGTAATCCTATACTATTACGGCTATTTACGGTTCTCTACGGGTAGTATTGTCGCCCGTCCTTAAGAACATATCCTTAGCTACCCGTAGCCCATTACATCACAATTGCAATTCTACTATACAGCACAATAAACAAAGGTAATTGCCCGTAGGCGTCGCATTTACTATTCTACAGCTATCTACGGCCACTTAGGCCTCTCCCCCCTCCTCCTCATCCTCCTCCTCCTCCTCCTCCTCATCCTCCTCATCCTCCTCATCCTCATCCTCCTCATCCTCATCCTCCTCAAGGAAGAGGCCAGGGTTGGCCTCAGAGGAGGCGACGATTTGCATCGCCACCCCCGCCAAGGAGTGCTCCAACCGAAGCCTCTCCCGAGAGGAGGGGCTCGCCACACGGAAGCGGGCCACGGCGTCATCCAACGCCACGCGGTAGTCGAACGGCCCACGGGGGGCACAGACGAGACCAGTTGTGGGGGCGACCCCAGCGCGGATGGCGGCGCGGAGGTGCGCCGCAGTGACGGTAGGGGGCGGGGACGCAGGCAGGCGACGGCGACACACGGGGCAAGGATCCCTAGGCGGGGAGCGGGTGCGCTTACAGCCGCAAGTCCCAGCTTCCAACTGTGCCTCGGCGGCACAGGAAACGGCAGGGGCGGCGGGGCGACGCGCACGGAGGCCTAATACGAATTAGTTACAGTTGCTAAACACTTCTAAGGATGGGAGGGGGGACTTACCGACACGTCCTGTAGGACTGCCCGTAACGGTCGCAAGGACGGGCGCGGACAAGATCGGGACAGCTATCAATGTCAGTAAGAATTACGCAAAGAAAGAGAGAGAGAGAGGGAGAGAGAGCAGCCGCCGCGAAACAGGAACGCAAAACAGAGAGAGAGAGAAAGAGAGAGAGAGAGAGCGGCCGCCGCAAAACAGGAACGCAAAAAGAGAGAGAGAGAGAGAGAGAGAGAGAGAGAGAGAGAGAGAGGCCGCCGCGAAACAGGAACGCAAAACAGAGAGAGAGAGAGAGAGAGAAGACTTACCACGGAGCGAGCAACGGGAACCTTCGCCACCAAAGTGGCAATTGGTGCAGCTCCTATGGAGCCAGCCCTCCACCCGCACACACCCAGCAAATTGGCCGTGGCCGGCCGCACAGTCGGAGCACCCCGGCACAACAATCTCCCCAGCCGTAAAGCCTACAGCGGCTTCTATATTCTGCATCCTCCCAAGATTAGGAGGGTCGTTAGGGTCAAGGGTGCGGAACTCGAGGTATCGGGCGTCGGGGAGGGCGAGGAGGGCCGCAAGGGCGCGGGAGCGGCGAGGTTCTTCCATCAGGCCAGACTGCAGCAGTTGAAGTGCCATCTGCTGGGCCTAGGTTGGCGAGTCAAGGACGATCGGTTGCGGCGTACCTATACAGTTGTTAGTATCTATCTATCTTACGGGGGAGGGGTGTTACTTACTTCTTACGGCCGTAGCCGGGCGTGCGGGTGTTACGGGGGGGGCGCGCACAGGAGACGACACAGAGGCCACAGACTCAGGCGGCGGCGACGTGAGGGTGACGATAGGGGACGCAGGAGTTTCAGCTGTTCAGTTGTTAGTATCTATCTATCTTACGGGGGGAGGGGTGTTACTTACCGGTCGTTGTTGCAGTTGGCGCAGTCGAGGTCGTGTCCGTAACGGCGGGGGTTAGGGTGCGAACAGTCGACTCGGAGCCGGTTTCGTCTATCTAGTTGTTAGTATCTATCTATCAATTGAGCGGGGGAAGGGGTGTTACTTACCGGTTGCCGTTGGAGCGGCGCCAAGGTCGGTGGTGGTAGTGGGGGCCATGGTGGTGGCTTCGGAGGTGGTGGAGGAGGTGGTGGTGGAGGTGGCGACAGCGGCCAGAGCTTCTATCCAAATGTCAGTATACAGCAATCAATCAAAAAAACAGAAAGGAAGGAAGGAATTGAACTTACCGGTGGAATTGAGGCCAGAGGCCTCGGTGTTGGGGGTGGTGGTGGTGGTGGCCATCGCGTTGTTGAAGAAGAAGGAAAGTGAGGTTGGTGGGGGTTGTGGATATTCGCGTTCGACGCGTCGTGGGTCATGTGACCTAATGCGTAATCACGTGCTTACGTGGCTTCACGGCAGGCTGCTTACAAACCGGCGCCTACGGCGCCGGTCAACAATACTCGTTTCTTACCAACACGGAGAAGATCCCAAATCGCCCAGCTTTCCCAAGATCTTTAGACACTAGCTAGCTAGCAAAGTTTATGCGGCTCTCGGATTTAAGAGTGAACGGTAACAGCGGAACTCTGACTATGGTTCACTAAATCCGAAACTCTACCTACGGCGCGGAGTTAATTGGATTTTAGATTCTCTATTACTGCCGTTTATTAGTGCCTTTGCTAGAAACGGGAAAGAATCTTAGTGCATTGTACTAACTTCGATGCTTTGATTTCATAATATTGACGTGTAGCCTCGGTGCGCAATGTGGCGCGCTGGCCTTCGAATATAAAAGTAGTGACGAATCCCTTCAAATTAGGAAATAAGAAACTAGTTTATTTGAAGGCGTTTGAAGGCATTTGAAGGCATTCACCTCCACGATAGCCAATCGAGTCCATTACACAGCACCCACCTGATCCAATCCCTAGCAACATGTCCGACCTGTGGAAACCCGCCCCGGAGCCGGAGACTGAGCTCGGTCGGTATCGTATCCTATCTCCCACGGCGGGTATCCGCGTCTCGCCCCTCCAGCTCGGAGCCATGTCGATCGGCGATTCCTGGTCCAGTTTCATGGGAAGCATGGACAAGGACGCTTCCTTCAAACTGCTCGACGCCTTCGCTAAAGCTGGCGGCAACTTCATCGACACGGCTTGCAACTATCAGGATGAGCAATCCGAGGCCTGGATCGGCGAGTGGATGACAGCTCGGAAGAACCGGGACCAGATGGTCATCGCTACTAAATACACAACGGATTACAAGTCCCATGCGCTCGGGAAGGGGAATGCTCCAAACCACTGCGGGAACCACAAACGGAGTCTACACATGAGCGTGAGAGATTCGTTGAAGAAGCTGCAGACGGATTGGATTGATATCTTGTACCTGCACTGGTGGGACCACACCACCTCAATTGAGGAAATCATGGACAGCTTGCACATCTTGGTTCAGCAAGGCAAGGTGCTGTACCTCGGTGTTTCCGACACTCCCGCATGGGTGGTTAGCGCAGCGAACACCTACGCCAAAGCGCATGGGAAGACACCGTTTACCATCTACCAGGGAAGGTGGAACATTTTAATCCGTGACTTTGAGAGAGACATTATCCCAATGGCGCGCCATTTTGGTATGG
Source organism: Pseudogymnoascus sp. 05NY08 (assembly GCA_001662605.1). Lineage (NCBI taxonomy): Eukaryota > Fungi > Ascomycota > Leotiomycetes > Thelebolales > Thelebolaceae > Pseudogymnoascus > Pseudogymnoascus sp. 05NY08. Next base: position 105,893 of record KV458809.1, read on the forward strand.
CTCTCGCGCCGTGGGATGCCATGGGGGGTGGAAAGCTCCAGACAAAGAAGGCTCTCGAAGAGCGCAAGAAGGCAGGAGAGGGACTGAGGAGCTTGCTTGGCAGCGGCGAACAAACCGAGGAGGAGGTGAAGATGAGTGAGGCACTGGCGAAAGTAGCAGCAGAGCATGGGATTGAATCCGTTACAGCCGTTGCGCTCGCATACGTCATGTCCAAAGCACCACACGTGTTCCCGTTGGTTGGCGGGAGGAAGGTTGAGCATCTGAAGGACAACATTCAGGCACTCAAGATCCGGTTAACGCCGGAACAGATTGCGTACCTAGAGAGCATGAAGCCATTTGATGTTGGCTTCCCAAATAACTTTCTTGGCGAAGATCCGCATGTCACAGGTAAGACTGCAGGGCTTCTTGCTGGCAATGCCAATTTTAGTTGGGTTAGATCGCCTGCGGCTATTGGGGTTGAGGGGAAGTGATAGCAATGAAACGATCGTGGTGTTAGTAATCAATCAAATTTATCCAACCTCTTTAATTAAGAAGCATAACTTTGGGTTATCTAAATCTTGGGAACTCTGCCCCCTAGTCCTAGGCTTGCTTGCTCCCAATCCATTCGTCATACCTCTCTCTTGTCTTCTCAATGAGTGCTTCAAATTCTAAAATCTCCTGCTCGGTCGGCTTAGTCTGGTCTCCCTTCAGAGCATGCCTCGGTGTATTGATACGTTCGCGAAAATAATCCACTGCTGTCTGACCCTGGTCGTCCTTCAAATTCGGGTCGACGCATATTTCCGCCATCTGCAGCTCTAAGATGATTTCAAGGTTGGAGTACATCCCCGCCAGGTGGAGAATGGATTGGCCATGCAAGTCAATCAGGTTGATACCCGCGCCATTCAGCCACAGGGCCCTGAACATCACAGGCTTATTCGCCCGTATGGTCTTCATGATTGGGGTTCTCCCGTCGTTATTAGGAAAATCGATATTGGCGCCAGCCTTGCCGAGCTCGGCATACATCCTCACCAGAACGGTGTTTTCAACTACGCTACGGGCGTATATTGGGGAGCTGAGAGCTGTGTCTTTGTCGTCATCCATCGCTTGCGGGTTGGCTCCATTGCTCAGCAACAGCTTCACCATCTCCACAGACTGCTCGCGTGTAGCTAGGAACAATGGTGTCCAGTTCCACTTATCCTTGGCGTTGACATCTGCCCCAGCTTCTATCAGTATTTCAGCACACTGCAGCTTTGTGGCGGCGACAGCAATTGACAGGGCAGTCCTGCCTTCATAGTCTCTCAGGTCTAGGTTGGCTTTCCAAGAGAGAAGGAGACGAACAGCGCTAATATCGTTTTTCCAGGCGGCCCAGTGCAACGGAGTGCACCCGCAGTCGTCGATCATGTTAATAGATGAGGGGTCAAGCTCAAGAGCTGCTGTTAAGCTCATGTTCTGATATCCAAGTACCGCATCGTGCAGAACTGTTGTATGTGAATACTCCTCGCTTTGGTTGATTATTCGACGATAGATGTGTGCGGCGTCTTCGTGGAGATCCTTTTCATCTACTACAAGTCTCCACTTGGCCATAGCATGGGGAGAACTAAGAGTTATTAGGCATAAATAAATTAGTATAGGGACTATACTTACGATCCAGTGTCATCAAGATGTATGGAGTCGTGAGGTAGGTCAATAAGAAATTGTGCCGTTGGCCAACATTTATAGTATCTTAACGCCGCCTGCCTAGATTGTTAGCGGACCAATAATAATAGCGACACGTGAATTGAGCGTAGAGCCTTGGTCTTTGGCCAACAAATAATGGACTGTGGCTGTGAAATTGTTTGCGATGGCACAGCCTGTGCTAGGCTTTCCACTCTGATGCGGTTGGTAGCCCTTCTTTCCCTTGATAACTGATCGCATGAAGGAAGGCGGTAGGCGCGGTTCGGGACGAGGGATGGGTGGGGCTTTGATCGAACTTCTTGATTGCCCCGCTATGCTATGCTATGTGCTGTAATGCTCCATCCACTACCAAACCAGTGGCCAGTCATGTAAATACCCATCCATCCACCAAAAGTAGCCAGCCAGTAAACCCCAGCACCAAATCATATATAAAGCCTCTTCAGCAAATCTGATATCCACATCTCGACCTCATCACCTTGCCGACTCAGCAGTCCCCTCTCTCGACCACATCACCTCGTCTGCCTCACCACAACCACTAACAAGTTCCCCCCACCCCTCACCCCCCGTCCTTTCTACTTCCCCCACTCCAACCCCCTCAAACCACCACTCCCTCCTCACTCTCCTCCCTCCACCCCACAGTGCCGCCATAGCCGCCCTTGTTGTTCGTGGCCTCTTCCCTCTTCCCCCCTGACTCATCAGATTGCCTGCCTTAACTCGCTCCCGCGCCGCCCTCGCATCGCACGCCACAATACCACGCACATACGGCGCGACATCCGTAGCGAGCAGCGCCATAGTGCGGTCCACGCACGACGCCTCGAGGTGCGGCGGCGGGAAGAGCGGTTTCTCGGGGATGCCGAGGGGATCGAAGGCCAGACTGTAGTGGGCGCGTGAGATGCCGCCTGGAGGGGAAGAGCGGGCGTGGGTGATGTGGGTGAGAATTTGGGGCTCGGTGACTGGGGACAGGCCAGTGCGAAGGGGGCGGGGTAGGGAGTTGCTGGCGTAGGAGCGGGCGAGGGATTTGAGGGTGCCCGATAGGACGAGTGAAAGGGGGGGTGGGGAGAGAGGAGTGGCGGCAAGGAAGGCGGAGCCAATGGGGAGGTCGGCGAGGGATTTGGCACCTATTGGGGGGTCGGTGGTGTCGAGGGGGATCTATCAAGTGTTAGCAATGGCGCGGACAGGTGGCTAGAGGAGGACTTACGTAGTTGGATGGGTTTAGTGTGCCAGAAGCACAGACGTCGGCGGCGCTCATGGCGTCGGTAAAGACGTCATGTGATTGAAGTGCCTTGAGGCGTTTCCTCTTTGAGAGCTCGACGGATTTGCTGGCGTAGGAGCCAAGGTCGAGCGTCGTATGCCAGTCTCCAGCGTCGAGTTCCCATCCATCCCACGTTTGCTTGATAATTTCCTCCTCGATATCATTGATACCGGACGGATCGCACAACGAATCTCGTCCTAACCAGCCCATACCATTCCTATAAGTGTCCTCGCTCACAACCCTAACAGTGTTGCCATGGGAATCTTTATCGATGCCAGCCGGCAGGCGTGGATAAAACCAATCAAAGCCACCCCTTTGATCACCCACACCAATCTGGCACCAAAATTCAAGATCCGTCATTGTTGCTCGAAGATCGAACTTCTGCGCTTTATACAAAGCTGTGACTGCTGGCCGCTTCAGGGCATGACCTTCATTTGCAGCCACCAGTAGCATGTAATCGACTGCAAGGTCAACAGGTGGTGATGCAAACCGAATGATGGCGTGCAATGGCAAAAGTTGGTTCAAAACGAGAGCCTCATCGTTGCAAGTCATGATAATTGGTCGCTTGGACTGTGATATTAACGTCAGGACTGTCGCCCAGAACTGCTTATCTTCCTCAAAGAGGATATCGACCTCTTCAAGGAGAATCAGCGACTGCTTCTGCTGTTTTGGCTTTTTTACCGGAGCTGGATCTGTTGGATGCAACGTCGTCTCTGAGCTTAGCTTTGCTTTTTTTGCTTTTGGTTCCTTAGCTTTTGGTGCGGTAGATTTGAAAAAGGACTTCATTGTCCCTTGCCGACCGCTCTTTAGATCAGCATTAACAGCATCCGAAGCGCGCTGGAGGTCTTCACTATCGTCCGATTTCTGCTCTTGCGTTTGCTGCACTAAGTGATTCCTTGTCATATCTCCAACCTTCTCAAGGATATCCTTGCCGCTCCTTCGACTGCTAGAGTTGATCTCAAATACTTCGAAACCAAGTTCCTTCGCCACAGCGTAAACGGCGGCAGTTTTTCCACACCCATTTGGTCCGCTTATCACAACTGCGTTTAAGAGCTTGTTGGGTTGCTTTGAGCTCATCGACTTCAGATCACCGTGTCGAATAACAGTTTTCTTCGGTCTACCAAGGCCGCCTCGTGGAGATTCCTCGTCGGATTCGGATACTTCATCCATATCGTTGGCTTCATCGTCGCTAGACACAATGAAATCTTCCAGCTTCTTCGACTTCCGCTTTTTCTTGCCTCCGCCATCCTTTTCGGCCTTTGCAGGCCCAGGCGAGGCTCGAGTATTGGTAGAGTCAGCTACTTTCGTATCAACAGCAATAACAGTCAGAGATTGTAGCCATTCTTTCAGTATGAAAGCCTCTCTTCCATTTTGCAAAACCTCTGCTGCTGAATGTGGCGCATATTTGTGTATCCATGACTGAGTCTGATATTGTGATTTGTCGAAGGCGCTTAGAGTTACGGGTATACTGCCAAATAGCTTATTAATCACTGGATGAGGAGAAGAACCCATGCTGTCTCTGCTAAGTTCATCCTCACTGTAATCGTCTGTGAAGCGTCCCGAGGTCACAGCAGATTTTAACTGCGGCCTGATACGTCGCTGAAGCTTGTATCCCGATTCGAAGTGGCGTTCTGGCACACGAAGGCATCTATCCGGTGCACTGAAGTGATTGGCGCTAAGATCCTTCAGCTCTTTTCGCACAGCGTTTATTTCGAGCTTGGCGGCTATAACATTTAGAATATCTTCGTTGGCGGTGGCCTCACTAGCCGCATATTTAGATTTGTGGTTTTCGGATTTGAGCAACTTCGACGGTTCTGTCGTTGGAGTCGGCGAGGGGTCATTATCTAGACCTCTAATATGGGTCATTCCGCTCGGTGGCCATATCGGTTCAACTGCCCCTGGGAATTTCATGAGACTATTGGAGTTTCCGAACGCGGCGAAAGAATTGGCGTTGGGAGGTGGGCCGCTGGGAGTGGGAAGTGGTCGGCCTGTGGTTGGCCCTCGAAATAGGGCTGCTTGTTGGGGAGCGGCTGCGGTAGGCTCGGTAGAAGTATTGTTGCTTCCGTTCCCACTGGGCTTCACCGCGGCTTTACCAAGGAAAAATGGATGTGGGGATTTGGCTGTGTTGGCTTTCTTGGGACGAGCTTCAACCTCAAGTTTCTGCTTCGGGGGGACCTGTACTGGCTTGGTAGTGTTCAATATGTGGTCGATCTTGCTCCCTACACTCAACCGGCTGCCTGCATCCGACCCGTATTTCAATGTAATAACCAGCGATTTGCGATTTTTGCGGCCCTTTGAAGGGGCCTGGTCCTTGATGGACCGCTTGGGTGGGGAGCCGATCGTGCCTGTTTTTATGTTGAAATGTAGTATTTTCTTCGGCTTTTCGTTGCATGTAATAGGTTCCATTGGCTTTCCAACCGGCTTCGAAGTGGCTTGCTCTTCTTTCGAAGCGGTGTTTATAGTATTGGGCCTAATAGCCTCCAATGTATTCAGGTTGGAATCCGCCTGGCTTTCAAAACCATGGGCCTGAAATGGTCCTCGATGAGCGTTTTCGAAGCCCAGTCCCCGGGGAGAATTGCCATTATTCTGCACCGCTCCTCCCAGCGCTCCATAATATGGTTGGTGAATGCCGTTCGAATCTCTCGAGGTCGCTGCGTTTTCAAGCTTCGAATGATAATTCCGGCTACTATTGTCTTCTGGCGGCGTGGTTTTTCGTCTCTTCCGTCGAGATTCGTTCAGATCTGCCTCCATACCTTCACTAGTATGATGTGTGGTGGTTGGTAAGACAGCTTCTTCAGATTGCCCTGGGCGGGGTTCAAGGGGTGTAGGCCACACATTGCCGTGAACATTGTCTAAAGATGCTGGTGGTAGAGTATGTGTGCTTGGTTCGGCAGTGTCTGGTCGTGCAGTATATGGCACGTCGCTCGGTGGATTTGAAGCTGGATTTGAAGCTGCGAGCCAGAAACGTTAACACCCCATGCTACCAAATTCAAGGCTCGGAAGTGAGAAGTAAACATACAGTTCGGTTTGCCAAAGAAAGGATGGACAGCTTTCTTCCTTTCATTAGTATCCACCATTGTTCTGGCAGTCACCGCTGCCATTTCACGACCTGTGTCCGCCCATTCACTTCCCTCTATACGCGAACTTCGCGTCACTCAGAATTAAGATATGGTGATGGATATGACGTAAATGGTGATTTTATGAATATAATGGCAATGCAGAAATGACAGGCAATGGGCATGTCTCGGCTGACTTTGGCAAAGATGTTTTCAGAGAGTATTGTCTTTTTATGGCCGACAATGTTCGAAATTCAGCCAAAGTGGTTCCTCTTGAAGACCGCGTCTCGTCGCGAGATGTCCGAGCTTCATGATCCGCCCCACTAAAATTAAAGTTTGCCTGAAATATTAGGTGTCAACTATCTCGGGTCAAACTTTCTCCAAAAAGTTTTGGGAAGTTCGTGATAATGAAAGTCACCGCTCTGGAAGACTTTACCTGTATATATTTTTGCGCACTTTAAGCGTAGCGCCAATATGTCGTCCACCTTTACGATTGAGAAGCCACTTGTAGTGGCTTCACTTCCTCGTCCTGTCGATCATTCCACCGGCCGTTATTTTGTTTCTGATGTTCATGGTGGGACACCAGGCTCGAGAAAGCGTAAGAGAGCAGAGTTAGCTGTGGGAATTAGTGGTGAAGGTGTGAATTTATACGATGTAAGTAACCGTGAAAGAACCTCCGTTGTTTTCAATTTACTAACTTCAATCAAGATCCAATCGTCAAAACTCGTCACTTCCTACGCTCTCCCTCCACAGGCTTTGATCACTTGCGCTCCATACTCTATAAGATTGAAGCAGGGCAGAGGCCTTGTTGAGAGAAGGACATACGCATCTACAACAGAAAATGCTCCTCGAATCACAATCTTCCGCGAGACGACAACAGCAGAAGGCCATGCCGATTCGTCAAGTGCGATCCACATTGTCGAAGGTTCGACCAAACCAGTTGTGTTCCTCGGTGTTGCCCCAGAACAAATCGGATCGTCCAGTGACAACCTACTTCTCGTAAAGTCAGATGGAGAGATACAATGCCTGGATGGGGAGGACTTGAAGTTAAAATGGACATCTCCGTCTGCGGCCGTGAGCAAAAACTCTGCCACGCCCAACGTTGCAGACAAGATTGAACTCGTCAACCTCACCGATGCGCATACCGCCAGCAAGGGACTCCTCAAGGGACAGCCTGAAGCATTTTCAATCTTTTCGGAAGAGGTGGATGGCAATGGGTTTAACCCAACCCTTCTTGTCCTCATTTCAAGCCCAGTCGATGCCACTGGGTCCGACAACCGCACGCTTCATGTTCTGGCTCTTCCTCGGCCTGGAGACAGTGCGTCTAACACCCAGGTACACTCAGTCCAGACCTTACTCTCTGTGCCAATTCCATGGCTTCACTCACAGCCGCCGTCGAATTTCGGCAAACTACAATACGATATCCATGTTTCATCCGGGTTTTTGTATGAGCTTGGTACCAGATTACTCACAATCTACGACTTAGTGGATGGTACGATCAAGATCAAATCGCAGCTCAATATCGACAATGTAGCATCATTCTTACGACTCAGCGGCACATCTGTAATGACAGCCACGAACGAGACCGTCGATATCTACAACCCTACTTACCATTCTATCCAAGCTTCCACCAACCTAGAAAGCATCCAGGGAGAGACTGCCTCGCGAAAGCGGAAGTTAGATGACGCCGAGGATTCAAGTTCGAAACAGTGCGAGCTGGTAGCATATTCCACAAAGCACAACGTTGTGCACGCAATCCTTGGTAGCCAACTAGTAGCATTTTCGATAGAGGCACGAAAGGATATTCCAAGCCGCCGTCGCGAACTTGGTTTGCTCATAGATTCGGTGGGTTGCGGCAGACGCCAAGCAACAGATGGGAGTTCCGGAAAGCTGCACCGGGTCCCATTGAGCTCGCTTTCATCATATATCCCTGGGTCGAACCCGGCTGTCGACAGTACCATGCAGGAGCAATTCTCAAAGCTCGATCGATGTGTTGCCGAGCAAGACATCGACGGGTTTGAAGAAATAATGGCACCAGAGTTGAAGATGTACCGTCGGAAGATCGCGCCTTTTGTGAATGGACTGGCGGTTACTAATGGCGTCAAGTCCAATGATGCAACGGCTGTGCCTGAATGGATATGGCCATCCGCGAGAAGTGGGTATCTGGAGGTTGACCCACGTTGGGTGCAGTACGCATTGAGCAGGGTTTTCAGTTGGTCCAGCCAGAACGGCGAGCAGAAGCTTCTTGTCGTATTTTATCCTCATAATGTTGTCAATTGGCTCCTGGAAACCGGCAACCTCAACAAGGTCAATATCGAGACTGCGTTGAAGCATGAGGCTCGCAGTACCGAGTCATATGTTGTCCCAGCCGGGCAACTTGTGTCGTCTCTCGTCGATATCGACCCTGAGATGAAAGTGCTCCTTTCTCTCATTTCAAACAACTACCTCGATGCGCCTGAGCTTGTGCACGCCATTCGCGTACTCATGCAGAGCCTCGAGATTCTCGACGATGGCACCAAGGCAGACAAACCACTGCTGCTCACTGAAAACGAAGCCCCTACCACCAATGGCGACATGGAGACTGAAAACGAAATAGAAGAAGCGGATGCAGCTTTACGCCTGGCGGAATATCAACTTGGAGACGGAGCCAGCATTCGGGGCCAAGCATTGAGTCTGGCGTTGGCTAAGTTGCACTCTTGCCCTTCGACAGCAGTCGTGCATGCTCTACAGTCGAACCTGACATCAAGCGAAATCGTGTCTCTCATCTATTTGCTCCGCTTTGAGCTTGCGCGCGGGGCTTGGACCTCGAAGTACCTGGACGTTGTGGATAGCATTGATGAGGACACTGGCTCGCAAGATAGCACCATTGTCCTCATTTCCAGTCTAGTCAATAGCTGCATTGATGCCATCGGCTCGGGCGGCTGGCTTTCTGGAGACGCAATATTGGCCGGAGGCGATCGTTTCCAGTCGGAGGAATTAATCTCCAGCTTAAAGCTCGAGGTCAGTGCGGCGTTGGAAGGCATTGAAGAAGCGACCTACCTCAAGGGCCTCACCTCGGAAATGGTTCGCTACGGCGAAGCTGTGCAAAAAGCCCTGCCCGTAAGCGCAAAGAAGCAGAAGGTAGACAGTTCTCAGAAGGGAGGCAACGTGCGCAAGAACCAACCAATTACCGTTGCCCAGGTTGGGAAGGACGCGACCATACTTCCCTTCGGATTGAAGGCGGACCAACTGATCTCGCTGATTAAGATTGGGGCAGGTGGGGAACTACAGCGCCGAACTGCGCGGGATATTGGAAGGCTGAAGAGCAAGAAGGTTGGAAAGTACTCGCAGGAGAGGATTGTGATCTAGTATTTTTATGGGAAATAGCAGCGAAGCAAAGCGAAATTTCTCCAGATGGGTTGGTAGTGGCGATGGTGTCACGTGAAATCATAGTCACCCGTTATTTCACTCTTTGACACAAACGTACCTTCCTCCATTCATCTACAAATCTAAAGTTGAAGTACAATAACTCCTATCCATCATGGCACAATACTTCCCTTCCTTCAAGACAAACTCGAAGTACGAATACTCTCAATTATCACAACATTCAGAAGGAGCCCAAGAAACTGAAAGACAAACTGATTTAACTGGTGCCGCAATGCCCCGATCAAACAATAGCATCGAAATGATGCCCGTTGCACATCACGCCAGGCAACCTCAGGAAGACAGCTTAGAATACCAGCAAGAACAAGATGCAATCGCTGAGATCAAAACGCAGCTTTTTGTTAATTGGATGCAACGCTTCTTTCGCCGAATTTACGTGTTCCACCCTTTTGTTTGGGTCCCTTTTGGTGCTTTTGTTACTATTGGAGCTTGTTGTGTGATTTGGAAGGTCGCATACAAAGATACCTGGTAAGTTTCAACCTTAGTCTTTTCCATTTATCAATGTCTAATTTTCGAAAAGGACCTCTGTATCTATTACGATGCCAAATGGCGTTAAAATCGGGCGCTTTTTTATGTTGGCGTAAAGATTACGAGCCACGGCGGGATATATGGATTTCAGTGGGTGTGTTTGGGATGGGTAACGACCACTTCGTATGTTTCTCTGTGCATCTACTTATCCTTGAGCTTGGCTAACAATGAAATCATTAGGCGCATATATTGGGTGCTTGTTGGTTGTGTCCCGATTCAGTTTGATTCAGTTCGATTCAAGTGGTGGAAGTACTCAGCCACATCCTGATCAGACGAACCAGAGAGGTTGTTTGTGCCACACGATATACATACCAGTGCGAGCGCGGCAACAGCAGCTTAGGCAACCGAGTAATGATGCATCATCCATCATCTCTCTTTTTCAATACAATATAAATTATTCCATGCACATTGTTGGTTGGGCATAAGAGAGGCTATTTTGTTGTGAATATGAAACCATGAGGTACACATACCTTATCACCAACATCGGAGTCAATTAGTGTACTGTACATGTACATAATTGCATTACAGTACATTACATTACAGGGCATTTTATACAGCCTTGCTTTTGAATCACCTTTCTTTCTAGCTCGCCCGGCCAACTTGGATCAGCCCGTAGCCCGTAGCCCGTGGGGGGTTCCAACTGTCCAATCTTATATCTCCGTGCGTTCCCTGTTGTTCCCTGTGTTCCCCACACCCTTTCCTTCCACAAAGAACCCAAAAGACAGGAAGGACCAGGACCCCGCGGCTTCGACGTCACAATCCCGTCCAGCGCGCGTGCAAATGTCCCTTATCCCTCTGTAGCCGCTCAAACAACGTGGACTTTACTTTCTATGGGAAGTGGATGCATCCTTTACTCGAATTGTGTACTTGTACTTCGCTTCTCCATATTACGAATACTACGATTACATTACTACGAATACTTCAATAATCTATTCATCTACATACTGCATTATAGCGACTCTCTTCACATGAATACCACCACTTAATACCGGCTTCTCGAATCCTTTGATGTGATGACTTTCGGTTCTAATCCGGCGGATATAATTATTGTACTGGACTTCACGCGCCGGCTGTACCGACAGTGCAAGAACGCCGACGATGCCTACTTCGAGATCGGCCGCGAGATTCGCGCACTCCATACCGTGCTGCGACATCTCAAGTACGAAGTGCAGGCGCCGGAGTCGATACTGAACCGCGACCGGGCGCGGTATGCGCGAGACCTTGCGCCGCTGATCGCCGACTGTCGCTTTACGCTGGAGGACCTGGAGGAACTTATACGGAAGTATGGCGACATTCGAAACGGCGATAGGAATGGGAGCGCGACTGGACGGCTGTGGAATCAGATCAAGTTTGGCAGTATAGAGATGGACCAGCTGGGCACTGTGAGGGTGAAGCTTATAAATCACAAAACGAATATCACGGCGCTGCTCGACACGATACAACTTCGCGAATCGAGCAGGGTGGCGACGACACTGGATAATCATGGGGGACAACTGGATATCATATTGGATAAAGTGGACAATATTGCGTCGCGGATGGGTCAGCGGGCGGCCTCTTTAATGACTACATATGAGGATGACGATAAAGAAGTGTGGAAAAGCTTTCGGCGAGAACTGGTCGCGGAGGGGTTCTCTAGCGACGTTTTAACTCGACATAAAGTGAGTATCGATGTTCTCACTTCAATTTCTGATTTCATGAGCTAACATTAATTAAAAGGATGTATTACGAGCCTATATTCGGCAAATCGACCAGAATGGACTGCTCGAAGATGTGCCGGTCGCCGCGAAGGCAAGACAACCAGTGCTATCAGTAAATACCCAGGAATGGCTCGAACAAGTTCAATCTCCGGCATCTGCTTCCGGCCCACCGTCGTTCAACACTACCAGTTCTGATTCTTCGATAAAGGAACTTAGAGTTGGAGAAGACAATAGTAAATTCCTCCAGACAATGAAGAACGAGCGACCAAAGCCAGAATCTATAACGACGGGTTGGAAGGAAGGTATTGGCGATACGAAGGCACCACCAGTCCAACCTCTACCACCCCAGGTTCCAATACTTTATGCTCCGCCAGTCCAACCTCCACCAGTTCCATCCCTCCAGCGTTCAGGCTCTTCGAGCAGCAGAAACGGTTATGGCTATGCCATTGCCGCGAGCCCCCCAACATCCGTGCAACTCAGATCACCAATACCAGAGCCCGAGATCTGCACCACAGAATCCATCTTCGCCGACGACTCCGCGAACGAAAGCAGAATGAGAATGCTCGAAGCACCGCGGACAGACGGAAGACCCCGACGACAATCCGACCAGAACGACAGAGACCAGGGATACTCTCCACAAGGCTCCCCCTCCAGCTCCAAAAGCGCATCATCCTTCACCGATGCAAACGCCATGGCTTACCGGCCTCGACCCCAACAGCTACCTGTTCCAGCTCCAGAGGGGTCGCTGTACAGTGCCTCACCACGTGGCTCGGGTGCCTTACCCATACCGGTGAGAGCCGCATCCCACCCTCCCACAGACCGGTACGGACACAGCCCGCGGAACATCACCACCTCCGTTCCCGCCGGCCTGGCACCAGACTCGCAGGGCCGCGTTATCTCTCGGGACGCAAAGTGGACCAAGATACGGCGTGGTCTAGTCAGTACCGAGATCCTCGAAGAGGACCGACTCAGATATGAAGCGTACGTACCCATGTCTCTCCCACCCACACATACTAACCCCCCCCTAGTCGTCCCGAGTACGTCGCAATCCTCGGCGTCTTCTCCCGCTCCCAAATCCAAGACCTCGCCATCCGCACCGCCGCCCTCCGCGAATCCCGCCGCGCCCGCTCCCAAAGCACCCGCGCCCCCCGCACCACCGACCCCACCCCCGCCCCCGCACCACCCAAGAAATCCGTCCACTTCCCCGACGAAGACACGCGCATCTCCGACACGAGTGATGAGTCGTCGTCGACTAGGAGCTCGGCTGATAGACGGTATAGTCGTGATCGGGCGAGACGGAGGGAGGAGGATGGGGAGAGGGAGAGGGAGAGGCCGCAGTATGCGCCCAGGAAGCAGGGGCAGTATAGGATGCCGCAGTCGTGGATGGATGGGTCGGGTGGGGCCGTGAGTTCGGAGGGGCGGGAGAGGAAGGGGAGGGAGAGGGAGGGGAGGGAGAGTGGGGGGGCGGTGAAGGGGGGGAGTAGGGGGTCGCAGAATAAACGGTGGTCGGAACGGTTTACGGCGGCGAGTATTGGGGGGGCGGCGGGGAGTTTGCTGAGTGTGTTGAGTGAGGCGGCGGCGGATATATCGCTGTGAGACTGGTGGCGTATTTATGGGTTTAGGGGGAGGTTTGTATGTTTATGATGAGGCGCTGGGGATGTGTTATGATTATGGTAATGAGTATATGACTGGGATGACTTTATGGGACGATTATTTACGCTATAGGAGTTTTGGATTTTTATGCGGGGATATTATTATACCACTTGGGCAACAATAGCAAATAGAAACCCATTTTGGGGTCGTTAATGATTCATTCTCGAGAACAAAAACTATACGTTAATGCCTCGTCCATTTCCTTGGTCGCATAATAATTTACAGTACAGTCCTTTCAACACCCTCCATCACACCTTGAACTCGGCCCACCACCTCGCTTTATCCAGCAACATCCCTTTCGCATCAAACTCCACACCCTCCCCTTTCAACAACTCAATCTTCTTCTCCTGATTAATCCCACTGGGCGCCTTATTCCAATCCCCCATAAACCCACCCACAAACCCCGTCGAAGCGATGCACCTATGACACGGCTACCCATTATTTGTTAGCTTGTCTCCTCCGACTTTGATCTCGAGCAGAAACTCGTAGAATAGATGCTGTTGATAGACTACTGGATGGAGAGGGGTAAACTTACGACTTCAGGCGCAAAAGGGTTATTCCTCAACGCACCCCCGATAGCGCGTGGACTTGAGTTCAGGGCATCGGAGAGGGATTTGTAGGATGTGATGCGGCCGGAGGGGATTTGGACGAGGAGGGCGTAGACGCGCTGCGATGTTAGCTCCCCGTCTTCTCGGAATTAGAGGGGATAAATACCTCTTGATAAGGCGTAACTTTTGCTGACATCTTGCCTGCGGTTGCCTTTAGGCGCAGTATCGAACTGAGAGCGGCCAGTCTTTCGCCTCCGTTATTCAAAGTGAGAATACTGCCGGTTCTCCGATGCCGATAACGCGTTCAGTTACGAACAGTAGTAGTAGACGACCTTTATTACCACAGCAGAACTGGTAAAAGCAGGTTTATCTTATGTCTACCTTCTGTGGACGCGATATGTTTATTTATATGAGCGACGTCCAGAGTTGAGGCTCATAGGACCTCGGTTTGCCCCACCGCGCTAGAGTGCGGTTGCTCTCAATGTAACCAATCAGCACGCCAAGCAGCACGGGAACGCTAGAGGTCCCTTCCAGGCTTCAAAGACTTGGGAGCCGCTGCTTGACTCTTATTTCTGGCGGGGGGGGGTATATGATATCATACTGTTTTGAAGCTTTATAGGTAATCTTACAAATCTTACGTTGTGGGGACGAGGGAGGGGGGGTTTGGACAGAATCAGATATTCGCCACTTCAGAGGGACGTTCAACACTGCTTGACTCATACGGGGCATCATTCTCGACTCCAACATCAAGGAGTCTCGCGTTTGGTTTGCTATAGAGCTTAGCTCTACTACTCTAGGAATAAACTATTGCACCACCGGCGTTTGACACGCCCACATCACACCTTGAGCCCTCAGTGGCAGTTTCTAACTGCTCAACTGCCCAAAGTAACCGTTCCCATATTAGACCTCTCTCATAAGAGCCTTCTCCTTTCGCGTCCGACATTCCAGACGCCGACAAAAAAAATCAATGCAAATCAAAAGGAATGTCTAAAATTTTCCCCGTAGGATTCACCAGAGCGTTCATAATTTTCTCGAAGATGGCCTCCTGCGAGTTCTGCTGGCCCTTGGGGCCCGCAGATGACCTCGAGGGAGACCACGACGATAGTGCCAAGTGGGCGTCCGGAAAGCGCGTAGATAAAATGTGCAAAAGAGCGTCGCTCGAATCCTCAATATCCATTAAACACATCCCATTAGGGCTCGTGGCTATCAAGACGAAGCTCGATTTCCATGGTTGAATGGTGTAGAAGATCTCCTTCGGCCTTGGCTTTGGCACTGCCACTCGGCCGGGCAATCCTGAGGCCATGGAGTAGAGGTCATCGATCAGATCGGTCTCATTAATACCCACGGCTCTGGATTGAGGTCTAATAGGCGACATGTGGCTTGATACCGAGCCCTTGGCAGCTGGGCCTTCCGGGACTGATGGGAGCTGGTGTAGCACGGGTGTCGCAGGGCCTTCACTGGCGGTTTTACTCGCCAGATACCCAAGGGATGGTGTTTCTGAAGCAATCGACCGTGGCGACTTCAATTCAGTGTTTCCATCCTTCGCCAAGCCCTCGGCGTAAACTCGTGGGGTGACACCTGTAATCTTCTTGAAGACCCGATGGAAGTGGCTCTTTGTCAACCCGGCTTCTTCAGCCAGGTTTGAGAGCGACGGGATTGAGCCATTCTCAGAATGGGTCTTCTCGATTGTGTGCCGTGCTCTGGCCACGAGGGTAGCTTGTGGGTCGTGCTTGTCAAGATCCGGTTTGCACCGCTTGCAGGCCCTAAACCCGGCCTCTTGTGCAGCAGAGGCGTCGTCTTGGAAGACCACGTTTGCTCGGCGCGCGAGTCGAGCACCACATGTCGGGCGACAATATATGCCCGTCGTCCTGACGCAGTACACAAAGCTGCCATCGGCCAAGGGATCATGTGCTTCCAGAGCAGCCCAACGAGACGCCTCGGTCAGATAAGAGGCCATCGCAGCGATTGAAATCCAATCAGTTCTTTTCCTGCGCGTCTAGGGCGGTAATACAAGAAAATAGAATTAATGTTCAGCTCATGGCCTGCGGGGTAAAGCGGTGGACGGACGCTGCGAGATGACCCTTTTGCGCAGGTTCCGTGACAGGACAAATGTCACTGGGATAGCTCAACAGGTGTCCTCAGTTCGCAGAGTTTATGCAGGTTCCTTCAAACAGTTCATACACCGAATATCACGGTCCACATGCGATGAACAGTCAGAGAAACAGATCGAATGTTTCATCCCGACTTCGCTGTGAAAGAGCGAAAGAAGAAATATGTTGATGTGATGTGATGGAAAGAGTTTTGATTGTGCTTGGAGCATATGCAGCATGAAGGACCATGGAACCAGAGAGATTATGTTTTGAGCCAACAAGATGGACCAACAGTAGTAGTGTATGGTGTGGTATATTAGAGATGGGTCACGTGCAGCAGGGGCCAATGATAGTGGGGAACCTACAGTGCCATGGCGTAGTATAGTGTAGTATAGCGTAGTTTTGGGTACTATAAGATACCAATCGCGTGGTTTTATTATGGTATTTAGTGGTAATTTAGTGGTTTTCTTGGTATTGTTGCGGCGCCACTTGGTGTAACTCGTGCACCACTCGTGCACCTCGTGTAACTGGGTAGCTCCGATCCATGCGTGCCCCTCTAATCTACTTATAATCCCGACTACTCGACTAATACTACCATACTAAATCCTTACTACAACACAATATAGTCCTACTAATAGTTATCGCTCACCGCTAACGGTACCGAAGCTAGACCGACCGGCAGAATATCCACCACCTTGGAGGAACCACTGTCATACATAGTCCAATAGATGGCCTTCGTCGCATTCAATCGCATATAGAACCAAGACAAATAATTCATACTGTAACCTTTATTACTAAATAAGGCAGTTCAGCTTCACATATAGAGCACCAGTATCATTCCTGCCCGTCCACTCTGTCCCACAGGTATTGGGCTGGAAAGTCCACTTACGCCGCAAAGCCTGGGCAAACTCAAAAAGATTTCAGTGAGCCGCCCAAACAGAAATCCGCTAGCAACCAACCACTGGTCCCTCAAATACCAGAGGCATTCCTCAAGCATTCTCTCTTTATTCCTACAACTATCCAGCAAACAATACATCTCGAGATATTCGCGACTCTCTCGACCGTAAGCCCTTATCTGGGCAGTCCACTCTTTGCCAAGTTCATAGCGGTCCCGCTAAGAGTCAAGATCCTCGGTTTCCTGCGCTCAACATTGGCGCCACTCGACCTGAATGCACCCTTTACAAATACGACGCTCGCTGAGGAGGAATCTGTAGCTTAGGTCTACACAAGCATACCTAAGCTTCGAGATACTGTTCGGAACGCGCGCGGCAAGAAGTTCTCTAAAGGACTTGGCGAACCGAAAGCAAGGTGCCACTCCCCGGCACAAGCCGACAAATTCGAGACATCGAAGCCTTCGGAGGCTCGACCTTGACTCAGTATGGCTTGGGACCATCTGTCGATCAACAAGCCTCATTTGGTGTATATCATCTTGGGCGGCTTCACCTCGCTGTTTATGTTATGTTCGTCCTTTATCAAGGAGAGACTATACATCGGCGAGGCGACCGTCGCCACCCTCTGCGGCATCATCTTTGGCCCGCATGCCGCCAACCTCATTGACCCCAGCACATGGGGAAATGTCGATCAAATAACCCTCGAATTCTCACGAATCGTCCTCGTGGTCCAATGTTTCGCCGTCGGAGTCGAATTGCCGAAATACTACATGGAGAAGCATTGGAGGTCCGTCACCTTCCTCCTCATACCTGTTATGACCTTTGGATGGCTCATTACGAGTCTGTTCATTTGGTGGATGGTTCCTACGCTGAACTGGCTCGAGAGTTTGGTCGTGGCCTCCTGTGTCACTGCCACGGATCCCGTCCTGGCCTCTTCGGTCGTTGGTAAGGGAAAGTTTGCCAAGCGCGTACCTAAGCATTTGCGTGATCTCCTATCCGCTGAATCTGGGTGTAACGATGGCATGGCGTTTCCTTTCGTCTACCTGGGTCTTTACATCATCCATTACAAGTCCCAGCCCTCACAAGTGGCGTTCCATTGGATTGTCATCTCAATCCTGTACGAATGTGTTTTCGGCGCGATATATGGCTTTGTCATCGGATACATTGGTAGGCGAGGCATCCGATGGGCCGAGAAGCACGACTTAGTTGATAGGGAGTCCTTCCTTGTGTTTTACTTTGTCCTAGCGCTCTTCTGTGCTGGATCAGGTAGCTTGTTAGGTGTGGACGACCTGCTTGTGGGCTTCGCTGCCGGTGTAGGCTTCTCCAACGATGGATGGTTTACACAGAAGACAGAAGAGTCCCACGTGTCCAACGTCATTGATTTGTTACTCAATTTGGCGTAT
The DNA here is from genome assembly GCA_001662605.1 of Pseudogymnoascus sp. 05NY08. Taxonomy (NCBI): domain Eukaryota; kingdom Fungi; phylum Ascomycota; class Leotiomycetes; order Thelebolales; family Thelebolaceae; genus Pseudogymnoascus; species Pseudogymnoascus sp. 05NY08. Next base: position 124,086 of record KV458809.1, read on the forward strand.
TTTGTCTATTTTGGCACTATCATTCCTTGGGATCAGTTCAACTCTCCCGAGCTTGGAACTGCCGCGTGGAAACTGGTTATCATTGCTTTATTTGTCGTTTTCTTCCGGCGCATACCGATTATGTTAGCGCTCAAGCCATTTATACCCGACATAAAAAGTTGGCGAGAAGCGCTGTTTGCGGGTCACTTTGGCCCTATTGGAGTTGGAGCTATTTTCATTGCCATTCTTGCGCGAGCAGATTTGGAGACGGGTTCTACGACGCCTTTGGCCGTGCTCCCAGCGGATGGCACGCCGCATTACCATCTCATCGCGTTGATATGGCCGATTGTGACGTTCCTCGTTATCACCTCTATTATCATCCACGGATCCTCAATTGCTGTTTTCACACTCGGAAAGCACATCAATACGTTGACGCTGACGATGTCATACACGACTGCCAATGAAGAAGGGCCCTCTTGGATGAACAGACTGCCCCGAATTTCATCGCAGTCCAAGTCAATGTCCAAAATGTCGGATACTGATCTCGAAGACATCAAGATGGAGGATCTCCCACCGGGAGCGCTTCCACCTGTTGGCGTTCCAGGGGCTTTCCTTAGACGGCAGAAGGAAGAAGATACGGGTAAATCAAATGCTCGAAGTTCATCTATCATACCTAGGCGAAGGAAGAAGTCCAAATGGGACGGATACGGACCAGGAGGACCTGTCAGCCAGTCGGCTATCGCGCCACAGCCTCGCAACCAAAGCCAAAACACATCTGCAACCTTGACGCCAGAGTCTACAAGCCATGAAGGCGAAGGAGAAGGCGAGGAGAGGGGCGAGACAGAAATTGGAAAGGTTCAGCACGATGAGGAAATGGAAGAGATTATGCACCATGGTGAGGAGGAAGAACGTCCAGAACATCACAAGTCTGACGCCGAACGTCATCCCCACACGTATGAAGCTTATCAAGAGGGCGATCGCGTTATCATCGAAAATGAAGATGGCGATGTCCTCTCGGTCGAACAATCTCCTCCGGACGAGGGTAAGGAAGAGGGTAAGGAAGAGGGTAAGGAAGAGAAGCTCGGCGAATTCGGGGAGAAATCAAAGGAAACCATGGAGTACCCTGAGACTGGCTACAAGCAGTTCAGGAAGAAAATCGGCGAGTGGAGGCACCGTGATGAAGGCGAAGAGCAGAAGTCCAAGCAGAAGACCAAACGTGGCCCAGCACTGGCTTACCAGTTCGGTAACACTGTAAGTTCATGAAGCATACTCGATTAGTATACATTTACTAACTCTCACAGATTATTGTCGAAGACGAAGACGGCGAAGTCGTCAAGAAGTATGATCTTCCATCTCACAGAGACAATAAGAAGGCCGAGGCCGGCGCCGTGAAACCAAAAACCCCTCGCAAGGACAAGGCAGGGGAAGAGGCCGGCGCACAAGAGGGCGAGAGCTCCGAGGCTCAACAGACTGGTCAAAGCAAACTGATTCAAGGTCTCAACAAGTGGAGTGGCTTCAATGCCATCAAGGATACCCAAATCTTCGACTCCTTCAAGGAAAACAAGGATGACTACAAGGACGACGAGCACATCCGATTCACCATCGGTAGCGCCGGCCGCCGTCTCACCAAGGAAGACTTCCTCAACGAGATCCGCTCCCTAGACCCTAAGGGCCGTGCAGCCATCCTCGAGAGGTCCGACGCACCCCCCGCCATGAAGGATCTCGCGCGCAGAGACGCAGACGCCAGCATCCCCGGCTCCAACCGCCTCTTTAGCGCAAAGAACGTGCAGTCCGGCGCCTCCGCAGCGGCAGCTAAGGTCGTCGGCGCCGCGATGGCAGGCGCCCATGCGCCGAACCCCGAGGAGCTGGATGGGGCAGCTAGCAGCAGCAGCAGCCGTAGCAGCGAAGACGCCGAGGAGCACCGCGCGGTGGCTATGAAACAAAGAGCGCTGTTTGCGCACGCACAGGACTCGGAGGACCGCGGGGCAGGCTCGCCTGGTCGCACGGGTGTCATCGCGTCAGCGGGCTCTCCTTCGGGTGAAGTCCCCGAGTCGGCGGCTGAGCGAAGACGCCGCGAGCAGGCACTCAAGGGAGTAGATGATGACGATGTTCCCGCCGGAAAGCGCCCCGTGGCTACCCCCGCCGATAAGCGCAGGGAGTCTGCCACGACGGCGAGGAGAAACTTGGTCGCTGGAGCGACGAGAGATGATTCCGAGACACCCGCCGAGTGGAGACGTCGTATTGCAGCGCTAGGACACAGCGAGGAGCAAGAAGACGATGAGGATGAGGCGTCCCCGACGGCGCCGACGCTGCAGAGCCAGTCGTCGACTATGAGCGGGAAGAGTCGCGGGATCCGGTTTGCGGAGGACCCGGTGCGAGGACGCAAGTGAGTGAGTGAGGGAGATGGTTACGACGTACACAATACCAACATAGATTTGAAATTTTCGGGTACAAAACCTCGGTTATTTTGTTACGATTTTCTTGGAGATCTTAAGGATCTAAGGAATTTCGAACGGTTTGCTTTTTTTGAACCGGGCAGGCTTTTGTTTGGGAAATTTTGGGAGAGCCCCAGAATGGATGCTGGCTTGTTAATAGATTTGAATTTTTAAACGGTTCTCATGGGACTGGTACTGCGGTTGCAGAGGTGATGAATGGTTGTATGGGAACATGGGGGTGATGACTATATGGGAGCGGCTCTTTGGTGGCGGGTTTTTCGGGATTCTTGGGAGACTGGTTTGGGGGTAACTACCTCTGACAGCTTTGCAAGATGGGCGAGAAAGGATCTCGATGGGCTGAAGGGGCCTAATAGTTAATGTCTTTCTACTGAATCATAAGGAAACAGATACCAATTTGAAAGGATTACCTCAAATCGTCAGATGCCCCTTAACTCGTTCGGGACCGCGCACAACTCACAATCACAAGATAGTAGTAGAGACCCATTAGTCATTGTAAAGAGATCTATTAATGGTATCATGAGTCTTTAGTCGAAAAAGCTATGCCAAAGGCACTACAAATACAGTGTCCCTCCCCCACCCCCCCAAGTTCTACAGCCGCAAACGCCGAGTCTTGGATGCTCGTATCAGCACCCTCGTTTCCCTCCCGCAGCCTGCTTGTTCCGACACCTGCGCCATGCTAATAAGCCCGCTTCCCTCTCGCAAGACACAATCATCAGCATCATAAAATCTGCCGCCCGCTACTCCCTCCTCAGGTTTTACCCAATGGGTTCATACATGAACATAACCCCCTGCATCTTACTCGAAAGTCAATCAAGGACTCGCCCATCCACCCGCAACATCGACCCACTCGGCCATGCAACTTCCCTCCTTCCCTTCCACATCAACAATATCCGTATCGCAGCGGCATCGGCATCCGACGCCATTCTCCTTCGGGTCGTCCCAGCTGTCCCAGTACTCGTCTTCCTCGCGCCTCTTGCGCGGGTTCGTAGTCGTCATCTCGGGCCACGGGTCGCGCTTCAGCTGCCGCGCTGGCGCATTGGCAGGGCAATGCTGGATGGTTGTGTGGCGGTACCCGAAGTCGCGGAAATAATGGACTTGGCTCGGGGAAAGGAGGGCGCCAGCGGCCAGGGAGTGGATAGGTGCGTCACCCCACTATATCGTGTTAGCAAATACTCTGTTACAAATTAGGGAATGGGGAAACGTACCCTCTCCATCCAGAAACCGCCGCTGCGGTCCATCATCTGAAAGAAGTCCTCGTACTCCTTGCTCCTGAACCAGCTGAGGCTTGCAATCTCGAAATTCGACCAGAAGTGGCACATGTTGTATTTCTCGCCTTCCATGGCTTCTGGGTCGACATCAGGTAGTGGCGAGCCCTTGCGGAGAATCGGTTCTGGAATTGGAGGCTTGTAGCCTGGCGTGTCTTCTGGGCGTTTCTTCTTCGGTCCCTCTGAGTCAGGCTCGACGAACATCTCCCAGAGCCCCTTGGACTTGATGTTGTTGGTTCTCATATACGCAGATGCATATCGGAAGATATTTGGAACTGTCTCCTTCAATTCCTTCACGGCGATGGTGAACCCGTATGTCTTGTTATTTTCAATCATCTTTTGGAATGGGTCACTGCAGTCGTTAGTTTAGCCCAGCAACTATGGTATAGAACGCTTACTAAGTGATATCACAGAAGTACTTGATCTCTGGCTCAAGGCGCCAGTACCACTCGTACTTTTGCAGCAATTCGTGCTTGTAAAAGAATCTATTTTCATTAGCGACGTTCCATTTCAAATGGCTTTTCTTGTCCGACATACCCAGAGTAGAATCTACACATGGAATGGTAGCTTTCCATGCCACCATACATAATTGCGGCGTCGCCTTGCTTCGCAATTCCCTCCTTCGCAACCCTTGGATCTATCCAATCTGGGAAGCCCCACATGCTCGGGTCGATTTTCCCAAACTCCACCGACGAACTGGTATAGTTCTGCACGGTCTCTTTGAAAGTCGAGTTGAAGTCGCCGTCATTGAGAAAGACGTATGGGTAATTATACCATCTGTTGAAATGGCGCTCGATAGACTTGATCGATTGGATAACCCCCTCCAACTCCTGATTTCTTGCCAAAACGACAAACGCGGCATTCGCCCTTGGTTTGGTGGTATCCGGAACATCGCATCCTGTCACAAACACCTTGTCGTACTTCTCACAAATTTTCCTGTAAATCAATTAGCTATGAGCTCGAGCCATCCGTTCACGGGCCATACCTTATAGCTGGCGGACTCCCCCCGGGCGTTAATAACCCCCTCCCAGGCGACGACGGGTGCCGGACAAACAAAACCAAGATGCAAACAACGACCATAAAGGGAAACAAAAGCACGACACCGAGAGGCACAGAAACGGCGGAATTGCCTTTTAACCGCAAGGGGCGTCTGAAAAATGCCCATCTTGACGAGGACTTGTTTTTGTTTCCTGCCTCCTTCATCGTGGGCAAATCCGTCGCGGTTGGCAAGCGCTTCATAGCTCGCCGCACAACCTCCATAGCTGCGAAGAACGATTGATATCGTGATTACTGTATTATTCGTATGTGGACTTCCGCACCAGGTGTATTATAATCGTCGCAATCATTAATAATATCGCACAGGCAAATGAGGGTCCCTGTAGAGTAGCAAGGTCCAACTTGGGCCCCAGAAAAGGGAAGGAGACACCTTGTGGTGTCGGTCGTTAGCTGCACACCGCCCTGTAAATTAACAATTCTGCCGTAATTTAGCCCCTCGAAACCACCAAATAAATGTAATCACGTGCACCACTCTTCACCAGCAGCATGGTGTTTCTATATTCAGCCTCGACGACCCCGCCTTGGCACTATCACAGCCAATTAACAATCCTCTGTCGACATGTCCCCCAAAATCACCTCCAAAAGCCTCTCCTACGATTCGTCTCTTCCCCCTTTTCTCCAACGCCTCCGCGCTGAGAACACTGGGGGCTCCACAGCCGCGCCACGCCCCAAACGCGCCCCGAATCCTGACGCCGACGAGGAGGATGAGCCGGTCTATGTAGACGAAGAGGGGGCAGCTCTCGATGATGATGAGCTACACAGTCTAGGTGTCACGAAGAAGGGCGCAAAGAAAGGCGAGGAAGCTGCAGAGGAGGCCAAGCCAGAGGCGGTGGAGCCCGAAAGGAAAGAGGAGAAGATTGCTGCAATTGGGGCAGCGAGGAAACGGAAGGTTGGGAAGGTTGTAGGGGCATCAGAGGAGGAGGAAGGGAAAGGCAGTGATGCAGCGGCAGTGGCCCCCGGGAAAGATAAACCGCCACAGAAGAAAAAGAAGGTCAAGAAGGTGAAGCTGAGCTTTGGGGATGATGAGTGAGGGCCAAATAGGTTGTGCTTGGAGTTCACTTGAAGGCAAGGGGGTGGTGCATTGGGTGGTTTGGAATACTGTGTATGAGCTATACGGGGCTAAGATTGTTGCGGGCGGCGTTCGGAGTGTCTAGAGATACCCATTGAATATATAAAACGCGTTTATTCACGCCATGGAAGCTGGCAACACCCGGATATGGCGTCTTCATGGGAAATGTTCATGCTGCATCAGAGGCACAGCAATTGTGGCCCTTGGCAGTTAGGTAAGACACAAGACGGGCTTCCCACGCCCCATAGCGCTCAACAATAAGGTTTGCCATTGAAGATGTGTGTTATGCGAAGCTATATCCCACCAATTCCCAACCCCTTCCAAATACGCCCCTGAAGACCAGGCCCCAGCCACCGAATTTAGCCTCAATCGACGGCATAAAAACGAAGCAAAACACGAAGGCCGCCCCGCCGCCTACCTCGCCCAGGCATAAAAAATGCTCATATAACTTTGGCGAGTAATTCTTGTGGACGGAAGGATGAGGATCCAAGTCGAATCGAGCTCATTTCAAAATGAAGAAAGAACAAAGAAAATCGTATAATCGCATTGCTGTTACTGGTCCACCGGGATTTCCATATTCCTGCTAACGCCGTGTGATAATCTGGATGGATAATGTAGAGGGAATTGAGACTGCTGAGTAAGTATTGTGCAGGATGTGCTGTTGGTGTGTTAAGAGTGTGATTGGGAATCTTGCTGAATTAGATGTATATGTCCGAGTTTGCTGCAGCTCTCCATTGAAATCATCAGATACCAGCACGGTAGGTCGCTCATGCCTTCGATTGCACGAAATCCCAGAGCATTCGCACGAGAGCGTCTGGGAGCGTGTAAAGGTCGACGTGGAATTCGCCTTCTACAGTATCATCAGTGACTGGAGACTTGGGCCGCCAGAGGCGTGGCGGGGGTTTGGGATAGTAACGGAACGTGACTCTGGGGGGTTTTGGAGGGACAGTAGTCTCAGGTCCGGGGGGTTGGGGTTTGACAAGAAGTATGGGTCGAGGTTGCGACTTACGGTCAACGTCGTTTTTCGTGTATGTCTCCTCGGACTTGTTGTCGTGGATCATCTGTACCACTTGGAGTAGATCATCCTCCTGCAACTTCACAAGCCCGTCGGCAAGCCTGTCCATGTCCACCTGTCCTGTCTTCTTTTTCTTTCTCGCGTCGGCGTCACCACCCTTCTTGCGCGCGCCGTTCGCGTCGTCTGGCACGGGTCCCGACTTGCGCAGCACGTCGAGGAGGTTGGGGTTCGGGTTCTTGAAGTTGATCACATGCTTGGCCTCGTATCGGGGCTGCGCAAAGTTAAGATCATGCGCAATTGTGTGCTTTCCGCCCTTCTCGACTGCGTGGAGGTCGATAGTCAAATCAAACTCTCCCCAGCCCTCATTCTGGCAGCGAAACGGTGGCTTTTCGAAAGCTGGAAGACATAGATTAGCTCCTATCTTTGCAAACTCCATATAGGGGTCATACTTTGAGTTGGGTTCGCGAAAGAAGCATGTAAATTGTAGGTTGCCTTTGAGAAGATGTTCGCCTCGATCTGGTTGCCGGCCTCATCCAAAAGGAAGATCTCAATGCTCCATAGCTTCATTGGGAAGCCCTCAACTTCGGGTGCTCGGCCACTATGTCACAGACAGTCAGTAAATATATCTTCCGCCGGATATGAGCATGAATGCGCGTTCACTCACGGAATTGTTGACTGCTCAGTCACCACCTTCACCGTACGTTTGACCTATACGAATCAGCGATTGTAGGTGATAAATGCAGAACCGGTTCACAAGAACTTACTTCAACCATTATAGCGACTTAATTGTGATAATGCGACCAGATAGATGGCAGTTTGGGTGAGGCAAATATACGCTGATGAATGTTGAATGAACTGTTGCGATTTTGGAGCTCACGCCGGAATGGGCAGTGATATCGGTGGACGCGGGGAGCTCAATGGCGGTAACCTTAATTAACCGAGTTTGTGTTTCGTGTGACCGCGTTTGTCACGTGTTGAACTCGTTATGACTTCACCTAACAAAGCAAAGAAATCAAGGTACCACGAATGAATTTAAGAACAAATTTACTTTGAGGTGTGATTTTATAGCTCTAATATATACGAAAACTTTGTGCTGAGGATTTGGGTTTGAGACAACCCCTAAGCGATATATATCCAGTGAGATTGTAAAGCTAAATTCACATATGGATATTTATGATTACCATTATAATTACAAATATTAAATATACGCAAGTTCATATTTATTTTACCCAAAACCCATTAACGAAAGACATCACGCAGCATTTCCCCTTTATAGGCTACAAAAATACCAGCAATCACAGGTCAGTATCACAGAACAGTTTGTTCGTGGTCGAATGTTCGTAAATCCTGGGAATTATATTTCTGTGCCAAATGACTGGAGGAGAATAAAGCATCGTAATCTAACTTAAGTATCTAAACCATTGGATAATAATCTATGGCTGATTAACCTTCATGCATGCGCTTCCAATATCCTCCCAGCTGACATATCAGTTGGTCCGCTTCGACCGCTTCAAAGTCCAGGCCAATCTGAGTGCCACCATAATGTATGGACACGTGCTACGGGTAACTGCTTGCATCGAGGTATATGCAAGCTGGGGGGTGGGTGATGGGGAATATAGAGTTCATGCCAAGAGTTTCATGAGGTTCGTAATTGCAATGTGAAAGTTCTTTGTTGAGATTCGAATGACTCCACAGCTTAGGAAAGCAGGCCAAGTTCAAGCAGAAGCCTCGGTGGAAGCCTCAGCAGCAGCAGGCTTGTTGAACAGGGCCTCGTTCTCTTGCTGGGCCTTGATGAAAGACTCCTTGAAAAGGTTGGCGTCTGCGAGATATTTGTTAGCCCCTGATTCGATTCAACACGTTGTGGGTGGGATTTCTTACTCTCGGAGTTGGCGAAACGGATGGCGAAAGTAACGGCCTCGGCCTCTCCCTCGCTGACATCGGCAGCGGCGTTCCACACCCAGCTCCTGTCGCTGCCAACGTTTGGCGAGAGCTTCATCTCAGGGACAACTAGCGGTGTATCAGTACTGTATTCAAATCGGCGGGTTATCGTCTCCACATACCGTAGTGGTTCGCGCAAACCTTGAGGGTCTTATCTCTGCGCATAACCAGACGTGTCTTGCTGTTCTCTCTGTGCTTGAGAAGCCTCACATCACCGGTACCACGCTCCTTCCACTCGTTGGAGTCGCGGATGAACTTGAAAAGCTTCGCGCGCATCTTGAAAGTCTGCTCCTCAACCTCCTCGCCGGTCTTGACATCGACTTTGTCGGTGAGATGGATGACGGGCTCGAAGTGAACATCCTCAGACTCTGGTGCCTCGTCCTGTTGAAATCCGGTAAGCTCGTGCCACTGGTGCGGGGTAGGTGAGTTCTTACCTCTGGGTTCTCTCCAGCAGCGGCGGCCTTCTGTGCCTTGGCAGAGCCAGAGTTATCGCCACGGTCCTCATCCTCGACCTTCTCCTTTTTGGCACCTCCGCCGAACATGGAGAAGACGCTGTCCTGCATGTTGGTGGCGGCGGCGGTCACGGTCGAAGCGGCGGTGGCGGCAGCATCGGTGGCGGTCTCTACTACGGACTAAGGAAATCAGCATGCGCCCAACGTGAATCGATGAAGTTGGAAAGGGTTTCGGAGTTACTTACAGTAGGTGCCACTGTAGGGGTCTCGCCCTTTGCCTCCTCGGTGGTCGCCTCAGTGGTTGGCTCGACGGTCTTCTTCTCCTCAGAGGAGACAACAGCCTCTGGGGCAATGTCGACCTTTTCTTCAGCAGTAGACATGATGAAAGTTGTATGTAATAGCTATTTCAGATAGTTGTTTTTGTGTTGGGGTAGAGCTGTTGGTCGCAAACAAAGGTTATACCGACTGGATGGTGGGGTTGACGGTGTTTGTCAACACTGAATTTCTTAGATAACTCGCTTGTGCGCCGCTAGTCATTTCGCGGGCAAAATTGTGTCTGAGAGGCTACCCCTGATTATGGGATGGAGGCACCCTTGACCAACTCGTGAACCCAACGTCAAATATTGGCCTGCCACATGTCGTGGACGTGTCAAAAGCCAGTTAAATAATAATACATCTTGGACAATAGAACTTTTTACATTAGTCACGTAAAGACTCTTCAGATATTGCCTATGATAGTTGTTATCCCGTGAAAGTCGTGACTGGTACATTGTGGCTGGTCTCACTACCCCTCACTTTCTGAGCCAGGATACAAGGCAGACGTGCACATATTGCCAGAAAAAACAGCCAAGAGACTGAAATTTGCTGGAAATAAACTGGAGGCCTGGAAGGCATGCAGTATCATCGCCACATAAGTTTTCGCAGTCTCGCCTTTTCATCATCACCGCCAAATATCGTCTCGATACCACTTCGAGCGAGCCCATAGACCTCCTTGGGCTCCAAGCCAAAGTGCTCAGCAACCAGAGCATATTCATTTGACAAAGCACTACCAACAACTCCAACATCGTCAGTCTGCGTATCAGGTCAGCTTTCAGTCATAAATAAATCCCAGTGATTCTCCTACGCAAAGTGTTATTGGGCACCCTGTGCCTTTCCAATACATGAAATGGTGATCCGCAAAGCTCCCCGATATCATCCCAAATTTGACGTTGCAGCTCAAGCATAGCTCCAGGCCCAGTTTCCGTTCAATGATGACCTCTTTTATATCATCCGGAACGTGAATAACATGCCCGATGCGATCTGGTCCGAAGGAAAGCAAAGTACGGAGCTCATGCTCACTGGAAGACTGGGGAGCTTCTGCGAAGTGGATAGTAGTTTTGAGGCCGTTTTCTTTGGTCTTTGCGAATGCAGACCGGAATATCTCGACATTTCCCTTTGCGGGATCACCACAGAGATCAACGCCAACGACTCCTTGGTCTCTGTACCGGAGGGCTAGGTCAACGACCTCAAATGCTTCTTCTTCGGAGTTCCGGCGGTCAATGGATAGTATTAGTTTGGTAATCATCGTAGGCGATTTGAAGCTTGAAATAGTCGAGAGTACGAGTTGCACGTAAGCTTCCTTGGTAATGCCCGCTTGGTTGATGAGACGTGGCGTCGTTCGCAGCTCAAGGTAGACCACACCATCATCCTGGAAGTCTTGAAGGACAGACTTGGTGGAGTATGATATGCTTTCCGCATCGTTGCACAGCTCGTAGATATACTTCGAGAACAGAGGAAAGAAGCTGCTCAACCAATGAGCGAAATGAAACACGGCAGCGACATCGCATTTATGAAAACGATAATAATAATGAATATTCTAAACCTACGTTACCAAGTCGAAAGCTTTGCTCGGGTCCAACACCTGGAGAGGGTCAGAGAGGCCCGCGGCTCCGTCCGCATCACGCTCTCTTTTGGATAGCCATATTTCATGGAGACAGGTCGGGCTGATACTGCCACTTAGATGGGCATGTAGCTGAGTCGGTTGTTAGTTATGGTTACCAACGCCACAGCTGTGATAACATCTCAGGTTGCGGGGGGCTGAGCTCTAATATATGGGCCATACTTCAATCTTTGGCATGGACTTGGCGTCCAAGCCATTTAAAGGAGCTGTGGTCATGGGTACGACAGCCTCACTGGTCACTTCCAACTATGTATATATGGGTAAAATCGATGTGATAAGGGGCAGTGCCTCGGCTGGTTTGGGGTGGCAAATGTGTTGGATGGTAGAGAATCGCATAAACGGCTACATACCCATGCGCTGGATAATACGAATTCTGCAACCAGTGACGGGAGACTGAGATGTACTAGGGTCATGCAAGTGACTGCTGTACCCTATAACTGTTCTGGAATAACAACCCCCTGAGGAACAAAAAGCACTAATAAGGCCAGTTTATGTGGATTTGATCAGTCAGTTCGTCCCTTCTTATGGGGATGGTTGGTCCAGTAGCTGCAGTAATTGCGGGGTAGGGAAGATGCATCGAGTCTCCTGCTACCATTTCGACGTGGTAGGATGAGAGGACAGGAACGGTCTGAGACAGAAGGCGCCATACAAATCGTGCATTTGGATTCTGCACTGTTGCCGCGCGACTATTTTGTGTTTTTCCCCATACTCTGCACAGTACAGTACATTGCCAATCTGGACGAGTGAGACTCCAAGGGTTAAGTGCGGAGGAGACAGTTTGGTGAGATGTGGATCAAATCTCTCCCATCAGTAGTTAGTAGTGGGGCACATATGCGGCACGGAATAATATTGAATTTGTAGCAAAAAAGTGAAAGACAACAGGTGTTACTGCAACGAGTGCTGTGCGTCTGCATCAGCATCTCTTCCGGGCCGATGCGAGAATCGTCCCCATTGAATGCAACAGCTCTAAATTCTCCGTGCCCCTGGCTCTGTTTCGCTGTTAACCGATATGGTGCATGCATACGTACATACATGCATCCAGTACCGGTCTCCATGCAAGGTAGCTTACCAATGGGACTGCCTTGGAGAGGCACCCATCGCAGCTTTCTCCCTTCTGGGACATATGGACGCTATTCGCGTTTTCGTTGTATCTGTCATGGTCATCGATGATGAGAGAAGCCCCCATGCGTTTTGTACACCCACAAGCAGCTGAGCCGTTCGTGCGCATTCACGTGCACGCACTCAGCTCCAGCTCAACGCCACTGAAGAAACTTGGCCGCGATCGAGGATCAGCCCATGTCTATTATAGCACTTATACAGTCGTATAGTACTGTGGTACTATATTGCTGAAAGTAGTTGTAGTACTCTAGTTGTCAAAACAACAGTACAAGACACGATAGTTGACTCCTTTTGACCCCTTTCGGACTGCGCTGTTCCTAACTCCGTTTGGTCTTTGTAGACATCTGCCTGTATGTAACTGTCCGTGCCCCTTGGTGAGATTGCGCCAAGAAATTGTACTGTACGTGCAGGCCCCTACAGCCCCCTCGCTCCCGTTGGCATCTGATTTGCAGCTCTTGGGTCCGCGCTTCTGGTAGTTACCCAGTGTGGGAAAAAGCTTTGATAAGGAGCTGGGTGGTGCCTTTCGTCGGGGGGGGGGGGATTGGGGGTTAATGGGGGCTTAATGGCTTCGTCAGCCCCCACCACACGGCGACAATAGCACTCTAAGTACCCGGAGAGCCCAGAGTACGAGTACGCATAAGTTATCGTTAGTCAATATTTGTCCCATCGGTCGCTCGGTGGTGCCTCAAAAAATGGCTCATAAGGGATAGAGATCACCAAGCGGCACCTTTGTCCCACCTGCTTCCTGTTGCTGGCTGCCGCCGTCAAGCGGCAGACTGCACTAACAAAAGTCCCGTTGTTGCCGCTATGAAGGTAATCAGCATTATTTCAGCACTCCGCAGAACGGTTCGGCGCAGGGCAGTGTGCAAGGCAGCGCAAGACAATGCAGGAGCAGGATCAGTACTGTTACCTCCGCTTTTTTTTTTGTGTTCCCTCGAATTGATCCGGTGGATGGCCCTATGAACTGGGTCATGTTCGCGCCCTTACGTGACCCTCTCATGACATGTTAGACCAAAGCGCATCATAGAGCACTAGAGTACTCTGTAGCTCAGATGTAGCTCAGAAAATAGTGTCATACCAACAAAACCAATTTTGTGCATATAGCGTATGTATCGCATCGTATGTATGCACTTCTATACCCTACAGAACATAGTAACCGTCCATAGCACAGAATAGCACACAGGGAAAATGACGACCCAGGGGAAAAAGGCGAGAAAGGCCCGTCTCCGAGGCTGGATGGAGAAAGATTGGAGCATCCCTAGAGCCATCCTAGAGGTATCCTGGAGCATCCTGGAGCAACCGTAGATGCCGTAGTGCGGAGTTGTGGTGGACTGTGTGGACTTCTCTGGAACTTGTATGGTCGATTGGTGGTATTTAGTGGTATTCTTTGGTATTTTAGTGGTGAACTGTCGCTTTTAATCCAACTTGGTCAGCCCCCCCCGTCCGTCCACAGTCCACCGTCCACTCTCCACTTTTAGCGTGATTTCGCTTCACAACGGCGGCGCTCCGCTTTGCCAATCCGAGCCCCGTCGAACCCCAAAGTCACTCATCTACCCATCTACCACTACTGACACTACTGACACAACTACCCTCACCCTCAACCTACCACACTGCTGCCACTGGGCCCTCATTCTCTCCTCTGAACCTCCTCCCTTCCCACTCACTCCCTCAACGACCTGTTCAATTGACCACAACCGATCGTCCCACTCGTCGATCTCCAATCGAGTGTATAAGTCCTCTATATCGACAATAGGGTGAATTGTCGTCAGACCTCCTCATTCGCTTCCCGCGCGTCCCATTCTGCGCACCAAACACGAGCTCATTATTCTTCCCCCCAACATCCGAACCCGAACAGAGCTCCTGATTCACCAACAACAACCCCAACACCATGTCGAACGAGGTCTCCCCAGAGGCGATGCAATCGCGCATCCAGCAGGCTCGTCGCGAGGCAGAGACATTGAAGGATAGAATAAAGCGAAAGAAGGATGAGTTAGCAGACACTACCCGTGAGTTGTCCACATCCCCATGAGACTGCTTAGCCAAGCTAGAATCGCGATTCGAATTGCTGCTAACGCCGATACTGCAGTCCGAGCAGTGGCTCAACAACAACAGGAGCCGATCCCGAAGAACCACATGATGAAGGCTAAGAAGACGCTGAAGGGCCATCTTGCCAAGATCTACGCGATGCACTGGTCGACAGATAGGAGGCATCTTGTATCTGCCTCTCAAGACGGGAAGCTCATCATCTGGGACGCATACAGCACAAACAAAGTCCATGCCATTCCACTCCGATCGTCGTGGGTCATGACCTGCGCATACGCGCCGAGCGGTAACTTTGTCGCTTGCGGTGGATTGGACAACATCTGCTCAATCTACAACCTTAACTCCAATAGAGAAGGACCTACTCGGGTTGCGAGGGAATTATCGGGCCACTCCGGATACCTCTCCTGCTGTCGCTTCATCAACGACCGCAGTATCCTCACTTCGTCCGGTGACATGACTTGCATGAAATGGGATGTCGAGACCGGAACAAAGGTTACGGAATTCGCGGATCACTTAGGAGATGTCATGAGCATCAGCATCAACCCCACCAACCAGAATACTTTCATTTCCGGCGCATGCGACGCTTTCGCCAAGCTTTGGGATATCCGAGCAGGAAAGGCCGTACAGACATTTGCAGGCCACGAATCCGACATCAACGCAATCCAGTTCTTCCCAGACGGCCATTCTTTCGTTACTGGATCCGACGATGCTACCTGCCGTTTATTCGATATTCGCGCGGACAGAGAGCTCAACCAATACGGGGTAAGCTGAGGCGCTCATAACAGCGATTGACTTTTGCTAACATTTATTTAGTCTGATGCTATTCTTTGCGGAATTACTTCCGTGGCGACATCTGTATCCGGAAGGTTGCTATTTGCTGGCTACGACGATTTCGAGTGCAAGGTGGGTAATTCAGCGCGTGCTTGTTGGATGTGTGCTAATATAATTTTCAGGTCTGGGATGTTACTCGCGGGGAGAAGGTTGGCGCATTGGTTGGCCACGGCAACCGTGTCAGCTGTCTGGGTGTTAGCAACGATGGCATGAGTTTGTGCACAGGTTCATGGGACTCTCTGGTAAGAATTATGAGCCTCTTCATCATTGAGCGCGTACTGACCAAATCCAACAGCTCAAAGTCTGGGCAATCTAATGGATACCACAAATTCAACATCGAGATTCATCTGTCTCCCTAAACTTACGGCGAGAGCCATGTCATGAATTTCCGTCAACGATATCAATCAAACTTCCCTTGAAACAGTCACCTCTACGAACACCACCATTTCCATCACCTTCTCGCGGCGTACTCGAGCAATGATATCCGGATAGCTCTCCCATTTTAGCGAAGGAGAGCTTTAAAAGACGCAGCGAGCCATCAAGATCTGGCTGAGACCGTCTGCAGTTTACGCATTTTTTATTCTTGCATCATAATTCCCTTATTTTGTTCACCTTTTTGTTTGTATGGGTGGCTAAGTCGAGCTGCGCTCTCTGCCCTCCATTTTGCTGGGTTTGCAAAGATAATTCGCCAGTCCACCGACCGCCATGAAGTCACCTCTACGATCTTCGATTTTGTCTAGTCTATTATGGAGGAGGGAAGACGCAGACGGGACTGCAGTGGATGGCACCTCCTTGAGGGTCGAAGCTTGGTGCCTTTACGGGGTGTCAGGTGTTTCTCGGTCACAACGTCATTTGGCTTTGAAGCTCCAGCCATTTTTTCCTATGCCGTTGGATGTGGTGCGAAACTGCTTGTAAAAAAATACTTCAGAGCGCACGATTTCTGTGATAGGCTTTCCTTTGCTTAGTGGGAGATCTGGGGTGGAGGAGTGTTCTAGTATTAGAGAAAATGGGAACCACGATAACTCTTTAAGTGTCACGCATGATTTTGAGGGGAAGCTTCATATTCTTATTATCTTGCGACCATTAAGTAGCGAATCTTTGACCCCATATTCCACAAGATAGAAGTTCCCCATAATGTGATTATAGGCTGACGTACCTATTGCCGTTGTGGGTAATTGCAGGAGTAGGATCGGCGTAACAGATGGCCAGAAACAGCATCACATGAAAAATTACACTATGATCCACCGCGACACTTCCAATCTTGACAGCTCTAGAACGCGAATGTCTCAAAAGAACAATCGGAAGTTTCCCGACAAACCGGAAGAGAATATGCGCGGAATTAGTGTTTACTACGGACGGATAACTGTCACCTCTGCTGACATCCCTCGGCATTTTGCTTTCTAAGTCGTTGCCGAGAGGCTGGATATGCCTGGAGATGGTTACCTACATACTATAGTTCCTACCCAGGGTTAACTTTAAGCAAGAGAACTGTCATCACAATGTCTGTCTATGACAGTTTCGTTGTCTGATCTGAAGTGACAGACGACAAGTCGTATAATATTGCATCTTCGGGGACAGCCGTTAGAAACAATGTTCAACCCACTGTAGTGTCTCATCTGTCACCAGCAGCTCCTGAAACGAAACTGACGAGGTCTTTTCAAACAGAAGAAGCTTTATTCCATCCTATATTCTAGACGGGGCGTGGCGTTTTGTATTTGTGTTTTTATAGCCCCTTGTGCTCCGGAACCTTGTAAACTCTACCCCTCCATGTCCCCTTGCGTCGAGAACATTATTTTCGGGCCGTAGCCAAAAGACCACAGCCCGCAAGAAACAATATCCTAGGAGTATCAGACTGAGACCTGACGAATGTAGCACGAGGACGCGCAGCGAAACAGAGACACGGCGTGACGCGGGCCTCCCTCCTAACGGACATTTATCCACTACCGTACAAGGACCCTGCAATTGGCGATCTTGGACGATGCGGGACACCGCCACAGCGCGGTTTCACAAAAGTCGGGCAGAAGTCACCTCACATCCCCCAACTTTATAAGGCACAACCTCTCCAAACACGAAAGTGAAAAAAATACAATTCCTATATCTGTGATCCAACAGAGCCACAACCTCCTCACGCACGCACACACAAAACCACGCCACCGCAGCGCAACCTCGTCCGACGCATACCCCCGCGCCCGCCGCTCCAAACCGCCGCGCACAGGCAGTCTCGGCTCACCGCAGCAGCGCAGCTTAAGATGGCAGCACAGACCCCCGCACAAGAGGAGTTCCAGGCTATGCTCGACAAAGCCTCGCGAGGCGGCGCGCCGTCCGACCGCCACCCCGAGGACGCGAATGGCGGCGCCGAAGAAGTCGATGAGGCGGATGAGGAGGCGCGATATCGCGAGCGCCAGATGGAGGAGGCGATGCGCGCGCCGAGTGGAGGAGGGGGGGGGAGGTTGAACTTGCCCCCGCCCAGTTTTGATAGTGGGCGCACGACGGGCGTGAAGGGGGTTATTGCTGATGCGAGGAGTTTTGAGCAAGCGAGGAGGGAGGGGTCGAGGAAGGTGGGGGGGAAGGAGGGGAGGGTTAATGGCGGGGGTGGGGAGGAGGAGGCGCTGGATACGCTGGACGCGCTGGAGGAGGATGAGGAGTTTTTGGAGAAGTGGAGGGAGGAGAGGAGGAAGGAGTTGGAGCGCGATGGGAGTGATATTAGGAACAGGCGGACGAGTCCTAGTGTGAGGCGGTTTGGACGGTTCGATGAGGTTGATGCGCTGGGATACTTGGATGCGATTGAGAAGGTGGGACGGGAGACGGTGGTTGTGGTTTTTGTATATGATATCGAGGTATGTGTCCCCTCCTTCTGTCGCGATTTCTCTCGCGTTTACAAGCATATACTGACCCCTTTTGCAGTGCGCAGTCTCGCAAGTTATCGAAGAAGCTCTTACCCCGCTCGTCGCGACACATCCCGAAATCCACTTCGTCAAGGTGCACTACGACGACATAGAGTTTGATAATGCAGGAGTGCCGGCCATCCTGGCGTATAAGCAGCAAGGAGACCTGTTTGCGAATCTCACATACATCATCGACCAGATACCCGAAGATACGAACTTTGATACCCAAGCATTGAAGAATGTGCTGAGGAAGCACAAGGTTTTATAGTTGCATTTTTCTTCTTGGCTGGGCTATGTAGGGTACAGACTACGAGACTATTGCCGCCACGTTTGAGGCTTTGGAAAGATTGTATTATACCTACGGAGTTTTTGATAATTTGGGAGATAGAGGATGGGAGGATGGGAGGATGATAAAGGGGCTGGCAAAGGGGCATAGTTAGACACAATAAACAATATACAGCGACCATATTCGTGCTTTTGACTATTGTTCGATGGAATCATAATATTATCCTGTGACCGCACAGGATGCACAACCTTAATGATCTTCAAGCCAGCCCAAAAGTGCATCTCAGACCTGAATGATCGCTCCAAGGGAGTAACCTACCATCTCCCTGTCCCGCGTCCCCCACGCCTGGCTCCACAACAGTTCCCGGATCCATAACCTCAATATCCCGCACCACAAGCCCAAGCAGCGCAACCTTATCCATTCTATTCGGTGGGTAAGCCTGCTTGCCATCTATGCCCCACGTAAACCCATCCTCTCCATCTCTCAGCTCCTGCCACGCATCGACAAGCCCATTCTCCTCGACCAACGTTTTATCCTCCGGTAGCACAGGGTTGAAGTCTCCAGCGACGAGTCCGCGCTCTGCACTGCGTAGGGTAGAAGCCATAGTCGCGAGTTGATGCGGGCGACAAGAAGGTACTACCGCCAGGGAGTCAAGATGCACGTTAACCAGTCGGACGCGCTCCTCATCCTCCCCCTCTCCCGATGCTGATCCCAGGGTTGGCAGAAAAATATCACAGCACAACGCATCTCTTCCAAACTTACTCTGGAAGTTAACTCTCCACACCGGCCCTATCCTCGCGCTCCCAGAGAACCGCGCTTTGGAAAGCAGAGTCACCGTTGCGAATGAATATCCGCCCCAGTTTTTCGAGTTCATCTCGCTTGAAAACCATGCATCGCGGATTCTCTCATCGCCTAAGAGGAATTCGAGCGAAGGCCGTGAGACTTCTTGCAGGAAGATGATGTCAGGTGATGGGTTGAGGTTGCTGAGGTGAGAGAGGATGGCCGAGGTGCGGGATTGGGGGAGGGCTTCTCCAGCGTCTATGTTCCATGTCGCGAGCACGAGATTTGTGTCATGGTCAGTGGCCTGGGGATTGGGTGGTGAATGGCGGGAGGATGTTGCATCTACACAGCTCCATTTTTGGGTGGACGGGTTGAATTCATGCCAGTTTTGATACTTGGGTGTGAGATCAGCTTCGTTGCTGACTGCCAGCTATTCGAGGATCGCAACGAGGTAGCACTACGAGAATCTCCAGTTTTATAGCGGCCAAAAAAGCGTGAGACTATGTCGTTACCCATGGGAGTAGTGGTAGTCTGAGTGAAGTTAGTCTTGAGCACCATATTGTGACATAGACGGAGAACCTTTGTGATAGTGAAGCGCGTGAATTTTCAAGAACCATCAAATGCTGCTACTTTCAGTGCCTGTATTATGTGCGATGCCATATAATGTAATATGGACGACACAATAAATCTTTGTGAATATGAGTTGAAGTATGAAAGATAAAGAGAATATATGGTGGTAGAGCTAGCGGGGTTAGTTATCACTTTTGACGTGGACCAACCGTCAGTCCGTCTGTCATAGTACGGGTACTAAAATAGTCACCCAGGCAGCTGGAAACCCACGTCGGCGCTCTAAACGTTCACCACAACAATAAATGAAAATAAAATGAACTTTAGATCTATTATTATTATATCAAAGTCCTTCAACAAGCTATCTATAGTTATAGTTGCAGTTGTAGTCCAGGTGCACGGACCCTTGGGCACCAGTACTCGTCCAGCCGATGTCAACTGACAGCGACTTCACCCTTGGCGTTATCGTTATCGCCACACGGTTGATTACCCCACCTTAACCAGCCAGGCATCCCTCCTTCACCAAGATATCCTCGTCCGCGTCGCCAATAAACCACGAAACTCTTAACGTGTTATATTCATTTCAGGTGTTTGTCTCCTATGGTTTGATATGTAAAGAGAACTTGAGCTGAATATTCATCGAAATTAGAGCAACTACAAAGGAGCTATAACTCTACCGAAACTCTATTCGCTGGTAGGTCAGCCTGTCAAAGTCGACATTGTTGGCTAGTTTCAACCCACTTTCTGCTGCGCTGGACCGGACCTGATAGTTTGAAACCGACCCAAACAACCTGAGCTCATACAATATAGTAGTCAGGTCATCCGTGTAGGTCCTTCCTTCACTTGCCTGTTGATAGAAAAACCCTCCGGTCGTTGCTTCTCGCTTCTCGTTTCTCGTTATTACTCAGGCGTCATCCGACACCACGGCTAACGTCATGCCACTACCCAGTGCCCATCCAGGTTCGAATCACACAACAAACACTTCACACAGGTCCATATACTCACAACTTCGTTATCCAGTTCCGGACGGTGCGGTTCCTGAGGGAGTCGATGAAAGAATAGTCAACTGGCTTGAGGACCATCCCGACTCGGCCGAAGACATGACTACCAATACCACGCCACAAGATGCAGACGCAGGAAGTCTCACAGATTCTACATACGAGTTTGTCGACGACGATATCGAGAGCAGAGATGGGAACGCAACTGAATCTGTAGCCTCAGCTGATTACTGTCGCCCAGACGATGTTACGAGCCTTGCCGACACAGAGAACAGCTTCGATGACACCGAATCCGAGAAGAGCCATGCCACAGGTGATATACCCGGTTTTGATAACAGTAACGAGGAAGAAGATACGCAAGAAATCGGCCAAAGTGCGGAGAGCTTCCTCCAGACTACCACAGGAACCTCAGACCAGCCGATTATATTTGAGGAGCCACAGGCCCACCGTGGTCCGATAATCGCCAGCCTTCCCATCAAAAATCTCTCCGAGGATGAGATTAAAGCTATAACTCCATACTTGAAAATCCGTGGCAACCGGGTACCAGATCGGATGTCAGCTAGCCTCAGCCAGACTATGATGAGCACGCGAATATTGACAACTGTTGTGCCCTTGAGAATCTTGTACGTAGGTGGCCGTGGCGCGATGCATGATATTATTCGCAAGATTGGAAGTGCTGTTGCGGCCTATATGGACAACGACCCGCTATCAAGCAGCTCCTCAGCGACCTTCTACAATGTCATCCCGGTGAGCGACTTTGGATCGCACCATGCACCAGAAATCGAATTGATGCCTTCGTCTGGCTGGAATTTCCAGGTTGAGGAATGCTTGAAAGCAGTTAACTTCGCTGCTGAAAGTACGCAAGGCAAGGAAGGTATTCTGGAGCTGACCCTTGATAAAAACACCTACCGCTCTATGCCTCAAAACGGGGAATTCCATGTTCAGCCAAAATGGGAGCTGCCTCACCTCTCAATCTTCTACTGCTCAGAGAATGATACGGAAGAAATGCGCCAGACACGGATGGCTGCCAGCGAATTTACCAGCAGGCACAACATCGCACAAATTTTCATCACACACAAGCCAATGCTTGAGAAGCCACTCGAGTGGGAAATTCCACTTGGCCACCACCCCATTCACTTGTCATTGGAAGCCATGTTCTCATCAAGCCTGCCGAGGGGAACTGTCCATCTCAGACTGCCAATTGATTTGGCGACTTTCATGAGTATTGATGCGCGTCAGATGAACAAGAACCTGGCTTATGTCACATTCCGGGCTATGACGGAGCAAGGAGAGACATTTGAAGCTGGTAATACTCATGGAGCCAAAGATGTCCGAAAGGCTCCCAAGACTCGCCCAGCTGTCGAAGTACTCACCAGTGTAAAGGCCACCAACTCACGAAATATCTCCAGGTTTCTGACGGGGCTTCGATGGAGAGACTTGGTACCAGTGGGCTTATTGATTACCGGGATTCTGGCATCTATTTTTGCGAACTTCTACAGCTTCAAACCGGTGCCCGCGAATCTAGTGTCGATCAATGGAAATCTGACCCCCACACACCCGTCACCAGTTACCGTCATTACCTCCACGACCACCACGGCATCGGCGGCAGTAATTAGTGGTGGCGCATCATATACGGCTCGAGTTCAGACGAAGACCATTACCAAAACAATCGATGTGGAGATGGTTCACTCGAGGTCAACAAGCATTTCCCTTGTCCAGTCTAAAGACGTTGGAACCGTCGCTCAACCTTACGATGGCCATACGTTGGTATGCACAGCTGAGCGCCTTGGTGACCAGGAAGTCCTCATACGCATCCCAGCTGCTACGAAGCTGAGTTGGCTCGCAAAGGAGGCCATGCTTGTCAATGTCACGCGCAACAACGAAACCGTCGACATAGAACGCGTATACAGCTCACACTATGGTATTGTCCTCCATTTTGCTCGTCAGGAGGCCCACGGCAATCTCCAGATCGCGGTCGTCACAACCATACACCCCAAGGTTAACAAGACCTTCCATATTGATCTTGGGTCCTCCTGGACCCGTGGCTTCCACGAGACGCTGGACAAGCTTTGCCAGCGCGTCTATGATGATGTGCTCCCTAAAGACTTCAGCCTTGATGAAACGCTCGCGCGTATCGATGATTGGCGCAACCAGGCCGTCCTCCACGCCCAGTTCCTCGCCCACATTGGCCGCCAGCAGGCCGAGGTGCAAGGTGCGAGAGCTGCAGAGGCGGGGCGTGAACTAGCAACGCAAGCTATAACCACTGGGCTAGAGCTTGCTGATCGTGTGCGTGAGCCGGTTGGAGCTGCGCTGCTGAAGGCACAGGTGGATAGCCGGGCGCAGTGGTTGCGCTTGACAGGACGAGTTGACGAGGCCAAAGAGTACCAGCGAAAGGCCAGTGAGGCAGGGGTTACTACTGGAAAGTGCTCTCAGAATACCTGTGGGTGGTTGGGACGGAAGGTGACGAAGGAAGTAGTGAAGGAGAAGCCGAAAGACAAGGCTGAGCCATTGAGGGATTCGCTGAAGGAGCACAAGGAGAGGATGAAGGTGACGGAGGCACGGAAGGTTGTGTTCAAGGCGCGCATCGCGGAGAAGAAGAAGGAGACCAAATCTCGGAGGGACTTGTTGAAGGGGCGCAAGGCAAGCCGGAAGACTTGTAGCAAGAAGCGGAAGACATGCAAGGCGAGGCGTTAGAGGATGGATGGAAGCGATTAGTCTCGCTGTTGTTGCTGGAGATGCGTGAACTTTGATTTTTATTTCTTTGCCAGATTAAGGGGGTATGAGAGTCTCTACTTCTTACTCGGGGGATGGCGTAGGTAGGACGTACGTACTCAGTCAGGTACTTTGTTATAGTTACGTGCAGTGCTAGGAATTAACAAGATAAATATTGCGAATATAATTCTAATATAATATTTTCTGAGAATGAAGAAAGAAGCTTTTTGTTATGGTAAACCAGGAGTTTATGTGCTTCAGCGACCCCATGGTGCCCCACGTGGATATTGTTCTGCCCCGACCTACCGCCCAACCCGCACCTTCCCCAATAAACTCTTGGCAGTATTTCCAACAACTCTCAGCTACCTCGCCCTCCTCCTTTCCTTCCCTCTACTCCACACACGACCAAACTCAAAATGTCTGACGCCGCCACATCGTCCTCCGCAGCCGCGGCGCGCCCGGCGTCCAACTCCCTGAAAGCGAACTATCTCCTCGGCTACAATGCCGTGTCCATGTTCTCATGGCTCTCGCTCCTCTGGCACGCCGGGCTGAGCCTCAAGGTCGGGGGCCTCGAGTATGTGCACCCGCAGGTCGACATCTTCTGGAAGTTTACGCAGTCGCTCGCTGTGCTTGAGATTGTGCACTCTGCTTTCGGTAGGTCTCCCTTGTCCTGTCTCTCCTGTGTGTTTGGGCGTGATGTCGCGTGCGGTGATGGGGTTATGTAGATTTGTTGAGCTGACAAGCTGGATAGGCATTGTGCGCTCGCCCTTCATGACGACACTGATGCAGGTTGCGTCGCGCTTCCTGATCGTCTGGGGAACTGTCACTCCGTTCCCGGAGGTCGCGAAGAGCTGGGTGTTCATCACCCTGCTAGTTGCGCATGGTGTCACGGAGGTGATTCGCTATGGATACTTCGCCATGGCGCTCAGCGGAGAGACGATTGAGTTCCTGGGGTGGTTGAGGTATAATACGTTCATTGTGCTGTACCCGCTCGGCATTGCGAGTGAGTGCTGGCTTATGTACCTTGCGATCCCGTACGCGAACGAGGTTTCGGAGCTGTGGGGATATTTCTACTACGCGATGCTGGCGATTTATGTCCCGGGCACCTACGTGCTGTATTCATACATGATGAAGCAGAGGCGGAAGGCTATGAGGGGCAAGGCTGTGGAGAAGAAGAACCAGTAAGGTGGGGGCAGAAGAAGTCTGAAGGTGAAGGGTTAAAAATGGATGTGGGATATTTAAGTATGAATAGATGATGGCTTACTGTATATTATAATGGAAATGAAAGGCTTGCTCGAAGATTCGTATATTGTAGCATGACTACATCGCCCCTTCAACGTCGTTACGAAACGGTTGACGGAAGCATGAGATTCGTGTCGTGCAACTAGTGTATGGACATGTGCCAGGTAGGGGAAAGAACGCTTGTTAAGGAAGGAGCAATGGATGCACCTTCCCATGTTATTATTTTGAGGACTGGGTCTTTCTTTCCCCCTTTTCGGTTTTTGGGCGGCATCGTTCCTTCCCGCCGTTTCGGTTTTTGGACGCCATCGCTCCTTCCTTCCCTTCAGTACTGGCATGGTTCTGAGTTCTTAGCTCTTGCCATCCCAAAAACAAGACTGTCTGTTACAGTTCTCGGAAACCAGCAAAGTAGAATCATGCATCATAAAGTCTTCATTAAATCCCTAACAGCCTTAGCAGCAAACTTCTTCCTCTCCGCTTCAGGCATATCAGCACCTAAATCTACCCTTCGTGTTAGCCCGCATCAATGTATTCAAACTACCCAGGACAAAACTCACCTCGCATAGACTGCATCTTCAACATCAACGCCTCCAATCCCTCAACACTCTCCTCCTCCTCGCCGTCATCCTTCCCAAAAATCGGCCTCCTCATTCCGTCCACATCCTCCTCTCCGAGCTCAAACCCACCCTCCAGGTCCCCTCCAAACCCCAACTCCTCCTCCAATTCCTCCACCCCTCCATCTCCACCAGTCCATTCATTGGCTTCTAGAGCCTCCCTAACCCTCTCCACACCCACCACCTCACCGAGCTCATCTTTTCCCGTCGCAGCCCCATCAACGACCTCCCAACCCTCTACCCAGCCGTCGTCGTCTTCTCCAGCGGTGGCATCAAGAAGAACACCGAGACGAACAACCTCCCCCCCGTTTCCTTCAGAAACACTGGCCACCCTATCTACTTCCTTCAATACTTTCTCTAGTTCATTCCATCCTGCCCTTCCTTTCCCACGGTTAATGAGAACTACATATCCTCCAACCGCGGCAAGGACCTCTGCCGCCTCTTCCTTCGTAAAGTCGTCCGCCCACCTCTTTATCCCATTTGGATCGATGATGTCAATCCATATCTGGACATCTGCTGTGTAATATGTGGTCTTTAGACTGAGCAGGTGGGATGAACCTGCGAGGGTCCCCGCTTCTGCGCTGGGGGGTGGTGGCGCGGTGCCTGTTAGGTCTGTGGGGGGTTAGTTCTGTATTTCTGAAGGAAGGGAAGGGAAGACCTTTGAGGAATGTGCTGGCGGTTGCGTCAGAGGGAGCGAGGAGGAGGATGCGCCGGGGGTCTTTGACCTGGTCTGGTGGCGCTGTTGGCGGGGTCATTTTGATATTGGGCCCCGAGCTTATTTCTTCTAGTGGCGTGCGCGTATCTTTTGCTCCCCTCTCTCGACTCGTTCTTTCCCTGCTTTATTCAATAAAATCCCAGTTTAACTTTCTCAATGCGCTGCGTAGTATATCATAGTCTAGCCTTCGATGAGACGAGGTATAAATCGATGGCCAACACGTGAACTCCCACACGCCAAGCCCCCACCCACCACCTACCACCACCCCACCATTTACCAAAAAAAAATCACTCACACAACGCCGTAAAATCCAATCTACGTGTTCCTTGCCAACAACAACCGGCTTCTGTGGTCCAATGGTTAGGATTCCACCCTTCCAAGGTGGAGGTTCGTGTTCGATTCACGGCAGTTGCAAACATCCATTAATTTTTTGGCATTTCTTCCGGCTTCGTGGTGGAGGCGGCCTGAGAGGTCCTCTCTCCTGTATTTTTCTATTTTCTATTTTCTATTTTTTTATGTGCTTTTTACGACCGGTCGTTCGTTCTTGCTTCGGTTCTGCGTCGTTCCTGCCACCAATAACCAGCTTCTGTGGTCCAATGGTTAGGATTCCACCCTTCCAAGGTGGAGGTTCGTGTTCGATTCACGGCAGTTGCAAAGCATCCATTAATTTTTTTTGGCTTTTCTTTTTGCTTCGCTCTCTCCATTTTTCAGGTATAGATAGATGAAGGGCTTTCTTTTATTTTTCTTATTTTTCTTTATTCCCTTTTTATGAGGGGGTTGTTCGTTCTTCCCATATTCCGCTTCATTAGGTCGTAAGTGCATCTTTCCTGCCATATTTGTTTTTTCTCACGCTCAGAGGATGGGGCGTTCCTACAACATCGCGTCGGATTTGGTGGCATATAAGTGGGCTAAAATTTTAATCTGCGAAGGAAGGAGCTACCAGCAAAGGAGTGAAGAAAGGAACACGCCAGCCACTGGTAGGAGATGAGCAGAGTCGGCCAGCCCGCTAAATAGGAAATGCAGCGCTTTGTCAATGTGATAAGGAACGGCCACCTGCCACCGGCTACTAAGAAAGAATGGCCTGTTAAGTAGAGAAGGAACGACCACTCAAATAGAGAAGGAACGACTGGCTAAGGAGGGAAGGAACGATTTATTAAATGTGAATGGGAATGGGACGACCCCGTCATCCGCAGCTCCCTCTACGAGCTTGTCTCATGCGACAAAGTTGTCATCCTCGTCGTGCATTCATACGCAGGCTTCCGTAGGGGGGCGTTCCTTCCATTCTCGACATGTCGTCCTTACCTTATTTTGGGCGCGTCGTTCCTTCCCTACTCAACGCTACATTCCCAAAGGAGATTGTAGTGCGGTGGCAGTAGGTCGACCGAGAGGGGTGAAGGATGATAGCAGGGCAATGGATCGAAAGTTGAAAATTCTAAAATATGAGGGGAAACAAATAAAACAATGATTTGCTGGTGGTCAGATCTGCCAAGGCGACAAAATGTTTGTCTAGCTCTGTAGCTTGCTATAGGCTGGAGCCAGCTCATCGTGCATGAAGCGCGACAACTGAGGCTCTTACTGTACCGCAGCCTTGTTTCATGTTCAAGTTAACGACAGCCTAAAGCAACATCCTCGATTGCACTGTAATGCCAAACGATTTTCCGGTATTGCTGGCCTTTCCCACTGGATGAAGTACAGAGCAGCAGCGAGATCTGTAAAGGTTGCGGCGTCGAGTGTATATATGAGCTACACATCAAGCGGCGACGGCACATACATCGGCGATCGGAATAGACTTCAATCCCGCCGTTGACATTCTGCTCTACTGGCCATATCCTATAAGTCAAGAGAAGGGCCCTACAAATTATCTAAGCTTTCTACGCCAGCATGTCTATAGCCCTTGTTCCAAGCGGTGGCAGCTCAGGCTCAAATGCCTTCGCTCAACAAGGAACAGTCGACTGGACGAGTTTGTCGGGGTCAAGCATGACCTTTACCATCGAAGTCCTTGCCCGCCTCTCAAATGCTGGGGTTGAACCGATTACAGCTGCTATGGGCCAAGCAATTTTTTCTGGTTTCAATCTTGACCCAGACGGGCAAAAAAGATTTTCCGATGCTTTATCACGCCTGAAAGCGTTTTCGTCGTATGGAAAGGTTATGTGGTTCGGATTTGGAGTGAAGCATATTGTCCGTACATTATCTGAGACGGAGCAAGGAGCAACATGTGCTGCGATATGTGCTTGTCTTTCGGTCTCATATGACAAATTCTTTTGCAGCAAAGTCCTAAAAGCCCTTGCTGATCAGCAACGGGTCCCCAACTCTTTAATGCCATCTCTTTCTCAATGGGCGGCACTTGTCGACATATGTTCCGGGGCAGTATTAGGCACACGGTTTCCTCAGTTGGTGGAAGTATATTCACGCCTAACGAGCTCGAATGATGACAATCGCATATACAAACTACAGGAGCCAACATCTGCCGATGCACTTGCAAGAGCTCTATTAGAATTAGCAAAGGTCTCCTGTGGAGCTGTTCGAAGTGTCACATTGATTGGAGGTGTAGATTGCGGCTGGCTTGCGGCTCTTGCACAGTGGCTTCTATCTCTTAAAGTGGATATTATGACTGCAAATGGGTCAGTCTTGTACTCGAGTAAGACATCGGCTGACCCATCATATTATCCACAGGTCTTAATTGTGCATCAATTGGATCGAGACAGCCAGAGTAATACAACTCTCTTTAAGAAGTCTATCGTTGTTCCGCCAGGAGAACTCTTTTTTGATATCAGAACGTCTCGTTCCGACCATCTTTTCTCCGCAGGGAGATCAGAATGGTCTACCATTTTACATGATACATTCGGTGCAACCCTTGATGAGCTACTGAATCCTGAATTAATACAGAATTTCGCTAAGCTCCTGTGCTGCGGCTTCTCTGTTTCTGATTCTTATAGCGGTCAACATCACCTTGATCCCTGGGGGGGCTTTTCCACGACTAACAGCGAGAGACAACTCTCCCAGCTTTCTTTCACTGCAAAACGCTTGCCTGAGCTTATACCAGTGTGTCAGGTTGCTAAACAAATAATATCCTATCAAGACAGAAACTTCAGCACAAAGGACAACTTCCCGAGAGTATTTGCACGCCGTTGCCCCTGCGCAGCATGCAAATCATATCTAGGATCTTTTTCTACGGCGGACACATATATTCTAAGTGCCTCTGAAGCGAGAAATTTTATGTGCTTAGAAGGTGTTGCTTTGACTATTTTCGAGTATGTGTGGTCTCTTTCGTGGCTGGATATAGATGAAAATATTTATCCGTCTGCCCATGGTTTGCTACTGGCGTACAAAAGGCAAATAAGTATTCCGTCAAAAGGTGATACCTCAATACATGCCATTAAATACAGGTTCTTTGAGGGTTCATCAACGGCTAAAATCATGGAATTGTTTACTGGCCAGCGTGAAGATCGGTCTAGAATATTGTCAGCCGGGTGTCAAGGTGGTATTTGCGTATATCTTCCCTCACTACAAAATCCAACAACTTCGCCGCAGGAACAGCTGAGGGCCTTTGTGGTTGCAGGACACATTGAGTGGAATGGTAAAATGTTTTTAAAGGTTACAGATGGAATGAGACGCTCAGACCAGAGGAGAAAACATGGACTTGCTTCAGATATCATCCAGTATTACGGCGACGACGTGGAGCTTAAGCTGGTT
Organism: Pseudogymnoascus sp. 05NY08; assembly: GCA_001662605.1. Lineage (NCBI taxonomy): Eukaryota > Fungi > Ascomycota > Leotiomycetes > Thelebolales > Thelebolaceae > Pseudogymnoascus > Pseudogymnoascus sp. 05NY08. The sequence continues at coordinate 153,737 of KV458809.1, forward strand.
GTGGAAGAAACATTAACTTCTACAGTTTTAGAGGCAGATATCTTGATTTCAAGCAAACGAATGGAGTCATCACGGCTGATCTCACACCACGTCGGTCATATGGCGGCTGGGCTGCCCGACGGTATGGCTTCCCGTTCCAACCACTTTCGCTTTTTTGGCGCTACACGAATCAGGTCGTCGATTCTGGCACACAGGTTGTCATCTAAATGCCACTCAAACTCGTTAGAAGTATATGGTTTCTCTGTTAATGAGCCTCCCTCTTGGTCCGGACCTTGTTCTAAAGCCGCCGAGTCCTTGTGGGTCGATGGCTTAAATAACAAAAGTTATACCCCCAGGAGAGAAGAGTGGGCGCTGGTATCCTACAATCAATGCTGCCAAGAGATAGTCCGGGGCCCATCCAAGCTGTTATACTCGGTCATCTGCTCTGCACGCGAACGGTAGGGCCTGGAATATTTTTAAGCTCTCCTGTTTGCTTGATGTGCTTGTTGAGATCACATCGAAGTGTACCGGAGCTAGACCGAGAAGGTTTTCGTATATTTGATGGCCTACCGTTCACCCAGTGGGCGCATGACAGAGTCAGTGATCTAGAGCGTGTTACTGTACACTCATTCTTAAACACTGAGCCTTCATCGCGGGTCCTTCTCACTTCCGCAAAATTTCTCCCTACGTCGCAGCCACAATCGCCCTCTGAGGCGGACTGTACAGCTTCAGGTGATGATCAAGAACCTACTTCTCGTGTCCTCCGAAACCAGGTAACACGTCGTTCTATATCGCAATCTTCACAATCGTCGTGGTCGACAATTTCAGGCGATGATCAAGAATCAGATTTCAGTGTCTCCTCAAGCCAGGCAATAGCCTAGTTGCACGGTTTGGTACCGTTTGCAGGGCCGTCAATGCCATGGTGGCTGTTGGCCGCGGGATGGAATGGAAAGGGGGAGTTTTCAGCAGAAGGGGGGATTAGGGGGCTGTTGGAATTGAGAGTTCTTTTTCTATGATAAGTGGGAGTATGGCAATGGCAATGGTGAGTTTTCGCAGCTCAGCTATCTATTTAAACCACTGACGTGGGATATAGCACTTGGGGGTTTTCTTTATGAGGACGAGTATTTCCTCTGGCCAAGGAGTTTTCTTCCGGCGCCAACATTTCCTATAAGAACGAGCCTTTCATATAAATACGAATTTTCTTATAAGCACGATTGTGCTTATCTCTACTTGAGACTTAAGAGGCGAAGAAATGGGGGCATGGGCATATTTCTAGGCAGGTTAGCGGGGAGGGATCTATTTATTTTTTATAACTATGAGCGTTACTTGCGTGACCTAGAAGTCGGAGGGAAGGAAATCTTGTGGATCTAGGAGTCTGATAACTGCAATTTTAACTTCTATAATGAAATTCAAATATCTAAAGGTCTATAATATGAGAATCTCAGGCGAGAGATCGAGCCTTCACCTCTCATAGTTACCATGGACACTCACATCAGATAATAGTTCTATAAACCATTCTACTCCTCAGACTTACTAGAACCCATAACCTCTCCAACTTTTATCCACACAAGCATCTTGGCCATAGAGATTATCACGATTCAATAGATTTCACGAGCCACCGAAAACTCAAACAGACCTGCAAAAACACCATTATTCATACAATACCTACGTAACTTACCACCATCAAACAGTCTCATACCCTCACAAACCAAACCACCCACTCCAAAAGCCACCCCTATTACCCCTCCTTCCCTCCCAGCCCCTTTACAAACCCCGCACCACCAACCCCGACCGCCCAACTCCCACTCCCACTCCTTCCCTCTTCCCACCCACGCACAAAACCCTCCCAAACCAACTTTTCCCACACAACCAAGCGAAACTTCCCTCCAAGAAAAATAAATATATATAAATAGCAACCCCTATCCCACCCTTTTCCCACTTTCTCAAACATTCTAGCACACCCGCTTCCACCCACGGTCGCGGTCCCGACCACCCTCACATTCTTGGTCGCAGCAGATGTTGTGTCCCAGCATCACGTAATCCCCCCACAAGCGACTCCATCGGTACCTGGCGCTAAACCTGTTCCTGTCGCGAGTGTCCGTGGGTCCACTTGGGGGGTGCGATGCGCTGCGGGACTCGCTGGCTGTGTTACTGCTGCACAGAGTACACCGCCGGTGGCTGTGTGGTGTGTGTGTGAGATCTACGAAAGGGGGATGGGGGTTACGATTTTCTTTTGGGCAACAAGGAGAGAGAGGACGGAAAGGGGAAAGGGGTATACGTGTGTATGTGTGTATGGTTACGAGTAGACTCCTCGTGTCATCCATCCCTTCGTATCCCCATCTCTCAAGTAGTGCGTCTGATGCATAATCCACGATTCGATTCGATTCGGCGCACACACACATTCGGAGCACGATGCGCCGAACCGGAAGGAACGTATGCGGCCGGGTGGGTGCCATGGTTTCTCCGTCTCGGCCCTGCCTGGGTGGGCGTGCGGGCGGCTAGTATCGCGAGTGTTGTTTGTGTGTGCCGTGTGGGATGGTGGGGTGGAACATGGGAGGGGAGGGAAGGGGAGGTTGTGCGATTGTGGCGAGGGGAGTGGTTGATGCGATGGGATGGGATGGGGATGGAGGTGCAGGTAGATAGGAGGTGGGTGTGTTTGTTTAAAGGGGGGAGGGGGTTTGATGGGTGGTGGGTGATGGGATGGGATACGATGCCGGTACTGTTGAGGATGCAGGTACAAACGCGCTTTGTAAGGCTGTCACCGCCGCCGGGTTGGTCGGCTGCTTGGTGTTTATCCCCTTCTCGAACATCGTGTCGCGACGACGGACGGTGTCATGCACGCAAGTAAGTAAGCCCCCCCTTAACCTAGCATCCATCCTCCCGACGGATACGAGGGGTGTGTTCTGCACCCGAACCATGTCAGGGCATCTGAGCGTACCTTATAGGGCCGTGGAAGAGTGCAGCCTTGTCAGAATGTCAGATGGGTGGCTTGTTTTAGTCTTGGCGAGGGAGGGAAGGAGGGATACGGTATCGGTAACGCGATTTCCAGGTCCGGTCTTGTTTACGCCCTCCGTCCCCTCCCTCCACCGCCTCTCCTTCCCCCCAGCGCATCGCATGGTGGAACTGGGAATGCGAATGGCAGCTAGCACCCACCCAGACTCCCCATCGATCGACTAACCGGCTGGCCCGACAGGGTTACCCACCGCCGACCGACAGACTGAGACTACACCCCCCACCACCCCCTGTCGCAGAAAAGGTGCGACGATGGGGGGGGCTGCGTCTGGCCTGTGACGGTCGCGTGTGGACCAATCGGGGTGGAAGGGGGGGGGGAGTGTTGGAACAGTTTTTGAAAGACCCTTTTTTTTTGGCGCGGTGTTCAAAGCGGTTTAGAGGGTTGGATGGGGAGGGATGGACCCTAGGGGTTGGAAGAGGGTTTGTATGTTACGGTGAGGGTTGGGAGGGTTTTGGGGTGTGGTGTTGAAGGGTGTCGGGGTGAGAAGTGGGAAGTGTACACGGCGGCGATGGGGCGGGTGAGGGCGGAGGAGGTGAAACGGTCTCAGTGGTTGGCCGTCGGTGAGGGAGTGAGTGAGTGGTGAGTGGTGAGTGAGGTTGAGGATGAGTGGGATTGAGTAGTTTGTATGGGATGTGTGTTTAGGATACGTGTAGTTTTGTATGTGTTGGTAGGTTAGAGTGTTCGAGGTTAGAGAGTTAGACGGTTAGAGAGAGCAACTAACACACTCACCACTCATCCCCTTTTCTTGGCTTCATCGTAAGATTCACCGCATGTATGCACGTATGTTTGTATTCATGCTTGTTACTCCTCTGTGCGTGATGTTGTGTGCTGTGTTTCCGTCCTTTGTACTCCTCCCATACTCGTACTTGTCTCTCAACGAGTACGATACGAGTATATATACTAAGTACTCTATTTACATACACTGCATATATAGTACACAGGCACAGGCACAGGCACGCACAGTGCATAATATACACTCTGCATACACACAACTGCATACACACTTACAGTACCTGCATTGGTCTGTTTCTGTCTCTACTCGCTATAATTCCTCTATTCGCCTCTATTGGCCCGTGCTGCGTCTCAAGTCGCTCGTTTCGGTCTATTCTGCCCTTTCTTCCTTCTTCCTTCGTCCTTCCGCCCACACAGACCCAGAATACCCAGCCTACTAGACGCACTACGGCGTTACTCTACACTCTACACCCACCCACTCTACGCACACACCTGGCCAAGAGTTTGAACACGCCCACGCCCACGCCCACGCCCACCCACACCCACACCACCTAAACACCACGCCTAACCACAACTCACCACCACCACAATCCACACCCACTCCCACCACCCACACACCTCCTCCATACTCCCCCCCCGATCCCCATCCCTCAGCCCTCACACCCCCCCCTCTCCCCTCCCCTTCCCCCTTCTACCGCCCTTCCCTTTCCCCTTCCATCCAACTGCTACCTAAGCTAAACCCACCGCCTACCACCTACCACCACCACACACACCCACACCCACAACCAACTACATCCACCCACCAAAATCTACCCACACTCCACCAAACTTACTACCACCACCCACCAAAACTTACACTACACTACCCTACCCGTACCTGCCTACACTCCTCCTCCTACTCCTCCTCCCTCACACTCCCCCATCATCGTCGTCTTCACGTCGTCGCTGCTGCTGAACGAAAAATCTTCTTTTCCTCCTCGTTCTTCTATTTTCTTTTCATCGTTCAGCCATTACGGATACCTGTCACTCCTTTCAGGTCCGATACTTTCATTCGGCTCAACAACCAGCTATTACAATCTCGACTTCACAACTTCGAGACCACACTCATTTTCTGACCAACGACAAACGACAACACACACAAATCACACACCGGATCTTCATCCAACGCTAGTCCAACAACAACACGACAACCCCGCGCCTCGAGCAACTATACTTTCTATTTCCTGCCAGTTACAGCGAACCATTATATACCGACTCAACACGCTCCTTCCATTCTCGACGTTCCTTACACTCGAACCCGCTCCTGCGGATCTCGCGATCGACACACACCGCCGCTCTCCGAACTTCGGCAAGTGCTCGACCACGGAAACCACCATAACACGAACCCGAGAGTAACCCGGTAACCCTTTGTTTACCTGGCAGGCTGCATCCACGACCCGGCCACCACCCGCTTCCCGGCGAGCCCAGACACCATGTCCGAACATGGGGACAACGAGTCGAAGAAGATGGCTACGCCGTCCCCGTCTCCCTCCGCCTCGGCCACAAACAGCAACTCTGCCTCGAGACGCCCGCCGCGGAAGAGCACTTTAACGCAGCAGCAGAAGAACCAGAAGAGACAGCGCGCGACACAGGACCAGCTGGCCACACTCGAGCAGGAGTTCCTCAAGAACCCGACGCCGACTGCGTCGGTGAGGGAACGGATCGCGGATGAAATCAACATGACGGAGCGCTCGGTGCAGATTTGGTTCCAGAACAGGTATGTCGAGAGCTAGACTCTTGACGCGACCGGTGCACTAATCAAGACGTGTAGACGTGCCAAGATCAAGTTGCTGGCCAAGAAGGGCATCGAGGGCGGTGAAGATATCGATAACATTCCGGAAGGCATGCGTCAGTACCTTGGCCTACAAACCATGGAGTCCGGCAGGCCTATGGGCGCAAACTTCATGGGGCGCGACGGACTTGTGTCTTATCGCGCAGGAGGCATGATGGGTGCTGACCAGGGCCCTCAGGGCAAAGTTCGTGAGTAAACCCCTTCACTGTACGCGGTCCCCTTACTAAGACCCTGAAGTCATCCACCATTTCCACTGTAGGTCCCTGCAGATTGGAACCTGGAAACGAATTGGCCAAACTATGATGGATCTCATCATTTTCTACTCGCCCAAGAAGGAGTGCATGACGTACTATATCAACAACGACCAGGCTGGCTATAAGATCGAATACCCTTTCGCATACATCAAGAACATATACCTGGAAAATGGCGATATCGACGGAGGAAATCAAGGAGGACTAGTCGTCGAGCTTAACAGGCCGCCGTTGTTCTTCATGGATTGCTCCGGATCAGGCGGCTTTGTTGATGTTGGGGATTTCACAGAGGAGCACCAAGCGTCGCAAGTTTTAATACACAGGCTTGGAGGACACCCGAAGGTCTTGAGTGGACAACTTGCTAAGCTTGCCAACCTGGATTCATTCATCAACCGTCACAACCCATTCGAGTCTCAGCACCAGCTGGCCGTTTCCGCGCCCAACTCTCCAATCGGACACCGCCCCGCGTCCCAACCAAACTACAACGCGCAGGCACACGTCGGCATGTTCCAGGAGCAGTGGGGTATCGGCGTCCACCCCGGCGCACGCGGACCAGGTCACAAACGCCAGAGGAGTAGATCCGTACCAACGGCCATCGACTTCTCCATGTTCAGCGCGCCTATGCCATCCTTCCTCATCCAGCACCCTTCCGAGCACCAGTCTCACCACAACCCCAACATCTTCGCGCCCATCCCACAACAGCCACAAAATCTTACCCCGATGGGCTCGAACCTGCGGATCGATACTTCGACGGGCTACGGCATGGATTTCAGACAATACCCCATGTCTGCCGCCACGACGACCCCGCCATCCGACTACGCAAGCCCCTCCTTCTACTCGCAAGGTCCCGAGACCGGCCCACTCCCAGCATCCAGCTACAACACGCCCTACACCGTCCCCTTCCTGTCCCCCATGGTCGACCCCTCCTCCATGGTGCCACCCTCCGTCTCGCCCCTCTCCTTCATGAGCCACGGCGACCCCGCCATCGTCGACCAATCACCCCCGCTCTCCATGATGCACCGCTCCGGCTCCGCCGACGCCTACAACATGAACCACGCCAGCCTCTCCGACGACGGCTCGGGTCTCAACGAGATGTACTCCAAACACTCCCTCACCCTGCCCATGCACCAGAACTCCCCGTCACCCGCCTACCTCGAGCAATCGCAGGCGGACATGGAGATGAACCAGCTCGTCGAGTTCGAACCCATGGACCCGGCAGGCCTATCCCCCGAACCGAACTCGGGACACAGATGATGCCTTATGACACCCCACTGACGGCCTTGGTTTCGCGGGTTGATACGACGCGGTGTTTTTCCTTGTTCTTCTGGGTCGGAGTGCGTAAGATTGGAAACGGGGAATGGGAGCGGATTTTCGTTGGCGTTTTGAAACGTTGGGTTTGTGGGAATTTGGGCTTTTAATGGACAGGCTGTCGGGGATTCGGGGCAAGGGCTGTTGATAACTCTTTTTTTTTTTTGCTTTTACGGCCGATGTTGTTGTTGTTTTTTGCTGCGTTTTGCTGCGTTTTGTGAGGGTTGTTGTGTGCCCCCACTCACGCTTTTGTCGTTGTTGTTGAATGAATCTCCTAGCTGTTGTTGTTTGTGGTTAACTTTTTTTTTGGGGCGCGCCGCGAGCTTTACTACGGTATTTCACGCGCGTTGCTACCTATCTTACTTACCCCTTTTTTGTTCTGTCTGGCACAGCGATTTATTCATCATATCATCATTTGTCGTTTTTTTCTCAAAAACCCTACTCACCAATATCTTACTTTTTGCGGTACGGGAATCTTCGAGCTACGTTTTTTGTTTTGCTTATTCCTTTTTTTGTTCCCTTTGTTCAACACTAGTTTTCTTGCGAGTTGCGTGTTTTTGATGGCATTGTTCAGTTTTTTGAGGCAGTGCAGTGCAGTTGTGTGCAGTCTTCGAGCAATACGCGGAGAGAGTGCATTTATATATACCCTTTCTGTATGGAAGACCGCGGGGAGTGGTGGTGGTGAATGATTTATTGAGGTTGGGGAAGTGGAGGAAGTGATCAACCACTTTGAGAGAGAGAGACAGAAGGAGAGTTGGGACCGCAAGGGCCACGGCGGATAAGCGGATGGTGATCTACAAGACGCCGAATGTCACGCCTGTCGCGCGCCCCTGCGGTGCCTAGGGGGATATATTAACGTGGATGGGGGATCTTTTTATCTTTGAAACAACTTTTTTTGTTCACTTTTTTTTTTTTGGGAAAGGGAGGTTTTATGTATGTCCTTTGGGTGGAGTCCTACAGGGAGGGAGTGGTGACTCGGGGGGGGGCTGGAGGCCGAGGAGATGAGATGAGTAGAGGGATAAGGGGAGAAAGGACGACGGACGGACGGACGGTGCGGTAGTGTTCGTAATTAACGTACTTGTATATCGGTCGGCTGAGCCGATGGATGGGAATTCATACACATCTACACCTGATTTGCCTCCCTCTATGCCTCTATGTGCTGTATGTGATATGCTTGTAGGTACTACATATGGTGTTGAGGGATTGAACCCCTTCTCCAGCTGGGACTACCCACTATATCATATAAAATATAGGCCCTTTCGGCCATATAAGGAAGGAACGAAAAATACAAAAATTACACCTACACGATCGCTCCTTCCCTCTGAAGCCGGCCGGTCGGTCGGTCGGTCGTTCCTTCCCTTGTAACTGTAAATCCCAAGGCTAGGAAGGACTGTTCCTTCCCTCCGAGAGTCTGTCGTTCGTTCCCTCGTTACTGCAAAGCCCTTAGGAAGGAAGGACCGTTCCTTCCCTCTACAGTCAGTCGCTCTTTCCCTTTGAAGTCGGTAGTTCCCTCCCTCATGTCAGTCGCTCTTTCCCTTTGAAGTCGGTAGTTCCCTCCCTCATATATGTAAAACCCTCTAGAAAGGAAGGAACGGTCCTTCCCTCTGGAATCAGTCGTTCCTTTCTCCTGAAGCCGGTCGTTCCTTCCCTTGAAATTATAAAATCCAAGGTTAGGAAGGAGCGTTCTTTCCCTCTGAGGTCGGTCGTTCCTTCCTTCTCGGGCCGGTCGTTCTTTCCTTTATAAATGCAAATCCCTAAAAAGGAAGGAACGTTCCTTCCCTCTAGAGTCAGTCGCTCCTTCCCTACATCATGGGTCGCTCCTTCCCTTCTTAAAACTTCTTAGCCGGTCGCTCCTTCCCTTATGAATGTGAAGTCCTGAGAAGGAAGGAACGCTCCTTCCCTCTGGAGTCAGTCGTTCCTTCCTTCTCGGGCCGGTCGTTCCTTCCCTTGAAATTATAAAACCTAGGGAGGGAAGGACCGTTCCTTCCCTGCAGAGTCAGTCGCCCTTTCCTTCTGGAGTCGGTCGTTCCTTCTCTATTTAAAGGGTCGTTCTTTCCATCTTAAGTTTGACGTTCCTTCCATATTTAACAGGTTGTTCTTTCCATCGTTAGTTGGTTCTACTGACAGGAATGAATTCAGTTGGAACAATTGACCCCATCACCACCACCTAATCACCGAGGCGTCTCATCTATCACCTAAACCCAGCACGGCCGGCAGTTAAACAACCATCGGATCATGGGAGCCTTTCAACGTTGGAGTATCAAACTATCACGTGCGCCGCCGTTCGTAACTGGCCAGCATCTTATGAGCTGTAGTGGACACGACATCCTGGCAGGTGCGGCATCTTACCATCAGCCATAATGAATCTTCAGTGTACGCAGCCAGGCGAGTCTAGTTCGTAAGAAGACTTCTTCTACTACGTAGCAATGATCGCTTTATCCAGTCATTCAGTCTCACGTAATACGGCTGTAGGAATGCATCTCTCTCTCTCTCACTTGCCATGCATGTATCAAGCGCCCTATAAATCCCAGTCTCCCCCCAATATCTCAAACCCGCTGCATGTCCCCAACCTCGCCCATTTCCCATTACAATACTAGAGACGCCACAGTCGAATTAGCAATGTCCAAACCAACATACGTCCTATTACCCGGTGCCTGGCACAGCCCCTCCATCTACAACGACGTCGTCCACCTCCTCGCCAAGCACGACTACCCCGCTATCAGCCTCCCCCTCCCCTCCTTCGACGCTACACCAGCACACCACGACTTCTCCGCGGATGTAGCCGCCATCCGCAACTGTCTTTCCGAGCTTGTCTCGCAGGATAAAGACGTTATCCTCGTCGTGCACTCCTATGCAGGTCTCCCAGGCGGCGAGGCAAGCAAGGATCTCGGGAAGAAAGACCGCGAAGCGCAGGGCTTAAAGGGGGGGATTATCAGATTCGTGGTGATAAATGGTTTCGTCGCGCCCCCTGGTTTCCAGCCCGCACCTAGGGGCGATTATTCCACAATGCCCGAGTGGATGAAGTTCGACGCCGAAACCGACACCTTCACCGTCACCCCCACCGACGCTACCGACATCTTCTACCACGACCTCCCCCCCTCCCGCGCCTCTTCCCTCGCCGCCTCTCTCCGCCCCCACAGCGCGGGCGTCTTCTTTAGCACCACCACGCACGCAGCGTGGATGCATATTCCGTCTACGTATCTGATTAGCATGGATGATAGGACGCGGTTCACGGCTGAGGTGTCGGAGTTGATGATTCAGGGGGCGCAACAGGTGGAGCCGGGTGCGTTTGATGTTGTGGAGAGGTGTGAGGGAGCGGGGCGTTGTGTTATGATTAGTGAGCCGGAGTGGACGGTGGGGGCGCTGAGGAGGGCGGCGGGGGAGGTGGTGTAGGGAGTTGTGTTGTCAGGGAGGCGCACAGAGCTGCAGTAGGTAGTATATAGCTTATGTAGTACACATATAGTGTGGTCAAATTCTTGTAGCAGCCAATTATGGTCTACACATCACTATAGAGGATGAGTTTCCTCTCATTCCCATCCCAAACTTCCATCCAGACCCAAGCCCTTCCCGCCTCCCCCCAGAGCAATCCAAACGGATCCGCATCCTTCTCAAATACCCCGTCTGCAACACCTTGTGCGACCTTCTCAGGCGTAGCAAGGGAAAGAAAGTGCTCTTTCTGCCGCGGCTCCAGTACCAAGGCATTTCCTGTGATACCGTGACAGATATTGGGCTCTTTAGTCAGGATGCCTCTCTCCCACGTCACCTTCCGCCCAAGCGAGATGGCCCTGTCAATCTTCTCATGCAGCGCCGGAAAATACTGTCTGATAGGCAAGAGCGAGATGAGGACGCCCGGCGCACCGTGGCAAAATTGGATGAGCCCGATCTCCTTGCCTTCAATAACTGGCCAGTTTCCCTCCTCGCCCTGCAGATTCAGAATCTCTAGGAGTTTGTTTTCTAGCTTGGCGGCGTAGGACGGATCACTCAGAACGATCTGGGTCAGAATCCCAATATCGCCGTGCACTGGCCCTATATATTTCCTATCGCTCCAGCTCCACGGTTGCTGGGGGAGGATGTCCTCGATTAGCAACGTGATGACCTCGTTTACTTCCGTGGTCAGATTAGGAAGCCACTTCCGCATAATGCGCAGAATATAGAGCGTGCCTGCGCGGCCTTTCATCCACTCGCAGTAAGTTGGATCTGTCTCGAGGCTGCGGAGAGCATCTATCACTTCTCTTGCACGACTCTCATCTTGGTAGAGACACGCCTTGATGGCGTTGGAAGTTAGAAACTCGTTAGTAATCCCACAGCTTTCATTCAACAAGGGAGGCACAGAGTCCTGTCCCAACTCAATGTAGGCCTTGCACCAATCCACCGGCAGCTTGCCCTCGATCTCCAAATCGGGGTGCTTAGTGGAGAGGGTCCAGAAGAAGTAGGCTATAGCTGTGGGCCCGACGAACAAGCCGCGGTGAACTTGGCCGCGGAAGAGCGATGCCCATGGGAGCTTGGGTGGACAGTCTTGGATTACGTGATGCTGACTGGATGAGATATGTTTTTGGGTCCCCCAGTCGGAGCAGCGTCGTTGCATCGTTCTCGAAGAATCGCTTGTTTTATGAGAGTGCTTGGGATGGATTAATAGCCATCGTAATATCAGCAGCAAAGTGTCAAGGGGATAATGTTTTTGAATTCAAGACACTGAGATGTATAAGCTAATGATGAACCTACAATATAGGGACCAACGACGGGCATATGAGGGGTCGATCGTATGTTAGGATCATCTTAGCGTCGCGTTACGAAGATATGAGTGTTATGTAAGCAGTAAGCAGGATGACTTCCCAGATATTCAAATGCTCACAGCATCGTCGATGGGAATATTTGTCTTTTTAATGCGCTTTGCCAATTGGCGTAGCATGGTCATATTTTACATTCAGATATACATTATGAAGACCCATATATTACACGTTGCCCCGAACCTGGGTTTGAAAACCCCTGTCCCCTAATCTATCCCCATAACGCCCCATAGCACCCTCGCGTCAAACCCACGATCATCTATCCAAGATAGGATGCAATGTGTGTATGGCATGACATCAGATAAATGCCGTCTAGTTCGATGTGCGCAGTTCTTGAGCTGCTTTTGCGATATGTATATTGTACAGTCCATTTCTGTCGGGTGTGCTTTGATGGCAGAAAGCAAACGTATTTCGTGAAATCATTAATATGCCGTGGTCGAGATGGTAGAAGACGGCTTTCTTGAGTTAACTCTGGAGAGGTGATCCTGTCCGTCCAAGTAGTCGACGAGGAAGTTACGCAGAACGCTCCTTCCATGCCTGGCCGAGTACTCAACGAGCAAGTTACGAAGCAACGCTCCTTCCCCGTCTAGCCAAATACTCGGCGAGGAAGTTACGCAGCAACGCTCCTTCCCCGTCTAGCCAAATACTCGGCGAGGAAGCTACGCACCACTGCTCCTTCCCTGTCTGTTCAAGACTAAACCATAAGCCGGTAGACCAGGCACTCTCGTAGTCCCCCACAACAGCCTCGCTCATCCAAGCTGTCCCGAAACCTTCATATGCTCAAACTTCAACGCCTCGCTATCATGCAATTCGAATCCAAAATTCCACAGCCCTCTCGCGGCTCCGATGCTGTATCTCTCGCTCGGCTTATCCGGCTCGCCAAACACCTGCTTCATCGTCTTCCTCCCAATATGCTGAATAACGCTCGGCGTCAGCGCCCACCTCTCGAAATCCTCTTCAATCGCCCACGTCTCAACCGCAACATCCGCCGGACCCGGCGGCACTGACTCCAACCTCGCCACGAGCTTTGGAATGATATCTTGCGAGAACACGAGGCCCTGCGCGCAGCAGCCGTAGTTGTTCATGAGGCTCACTCCCGGTGGTAGCGGTTGCATGCTGACGCGGCCGGCGAGGAAGTAGAGTATGATGGAGGCGGGGACGAAGCCGAGGCAGATCGTGGCGATGAAGGGGTTGGTGATGTTCTTGCGGGCGGAGGGGGCGCGGTTGCGGATGATGAGGGCGAGGAGCGCGGGGATCGTCGTGAAGAAGATGCTCCACGCCAGATATGTCGGCCACTCTTCCGAGTTCCATCCCAGGAACTTCTCGGTATAGAAGAGGCGCAGGTAGACCCACGTCTTGTTCTCGTCATGCTTCTCCTTCACCTCTTCGAGGGCGCGGAGCGTGTGGTGGTACCACCCGTCTTGTGCCAGGACATCGTCTTCGACCATGGCGATCCACGTTGCTCCCGTTTGGCGGCAGTGGTCGATCAGGTATAGGAAATCGAACATGAGTTTTTCGTTGAACTTGCGCTCCTTCTCCAGTTCCTTCAGGTGAGCCATCTGGGAATCAGAGACATTGTAGCTAAGCGGCGCGTCGAGCAGCCCAGACAGCCATGGCGCATTGAATAAGGGATGGTCGGAGGGATTCGTGTGGGCGAACAGTACCGCGAAGTGAATGCTGTTCCGCTCCTCCGGTGTCAGATCCCGCACCAGCGACCCGACGGCTACCTGTACGTATTGGTCTTCGGGCCTCTTCACACTCGACATGCCAATGCAGAGGGTGGGTTTATGGGGGGCATCAGTGCCGGTAAGGTTGCCTCGTGGCGGGCTCGGCGACGTCGCTTCGGAAATCAGGAACTCGTTCACTTGTGATTGGCGCACGACGCTGTAGAACGGGCGGTATGCCTCTATGGGGTTGAAGAAGAAGGAACCAGGGTCGCGGTAGAAGGTCTGGTGGCAGTAGACGATGGCGGCGAGGAAGAGCAGCGATAGCGCAGTGAAGGCGTTGATGTGCCACCGCGTGAAGGGGGAGTTGTGCCGCACCATCAGCCTGCCGTTGGAGACGCGTGAGTACCCGCCGGATAAGAGCCCGCGGCCCCAGAACATAGCTGCGAAAGAGTTGATGTCTGGTTCTGGGATCTGGATATAATATCTTAGGGGCAAGGCAAGATTACTGAGGCCAAGAATTTAAAGGTGTCGCGCGCCCAGCGTATACGAGTAGGTAAGCAGCGACTAATCTACCACCCCCTTGGGTTGGTGCAACAGCCTTGTCTTTCATTTGGAACAGCGCGGAGCTACTTCCAAGGTAATTCACCCCAAAGAGGCAAATAAGAGTACTTGGCATGACTCTTGGCACTCTTCCATTCGCTCACGCCCCGCATTCCTGCGATTAAGTGGGCCTGGCTAATTATACACTGGTTATACATAATATAGCTCGTGTATGGCCGAATCTGGTAATTCTATAAATTGAGAAGAGAGACATTTCTATCTGTCAACGTCTCGTCCCGACTTCAGTGCAAGATACCCATCGTTTTTGTTGATCACCGACGTCGGCCCCTGCAGTTTTCGGCTTTGTAAGGTGCAGATCCTGACTTGTTGGTCAAGGGGTCCATCACGGGACCGCGCCGTTGACGGGCCAGGCACGGATTACACAGATTATATCCAGATCAACCCATTTCGCATTCCAGCGTCCCTATGCCTATAACTATATAAACTTTGCAATCATGGATATCATAAATCTCGACAAAACGCCCCTCCTCCATCCCACGCTAGTGATCAATCAATCACTCATAGATCTTTCCATCCTTGTACATCCCATCCCATTCAACCCATTTTTCAGAAATACACGCTGCGCTTCTTCTTCACCTTCTGCCTCCCTCCTTCCCCTTCAACTCCTATCCCCAGCAACCTGCTAACACTCCCACTGGTACTCCCATGCGTCTGCGGATGCGATGTCCCCGATGTGCTCCGTCTGTTCTTCGTCGGTGGTGGAGCGGGCGCATTCGGACCAGACCACCACTAATCTCATTAGCTCCCATCACCACGTAGTTTCATAAGAAAACGAGAAGCCCTTACGTTATTCAACGTCTGTGATGAAAACGGCCCCGTCTGCGCCGCATTAGCGCTCACCGGGCGCTGCACGGGCGAAGGCTGCGAGTGCGGCGCCGAAAAGTGCTGTGGGAGCTGCTGCATCGGTTGCGCCTGGTTATATAGATTCTGCCGGTTCTGTTGCCCGCTCGAATAGCCCTGTGGCCGCGGAGGCATCGCAGGGCCCTGAATATATGAGACCGGACGTGCAGGTTGCGGGGGCGCAAAATGGACGCTCGGCCTAGCACCACCATCGTCACGCACGGGAGCAACGCCGTATTGTTTGCGCAAGCGCTCAGTCTCGCGGGCGACCTCGGCGTCACGGCGCGCCTGCTCTTTAGCTTCGGCATCAAGCATCTTCTTAATGCGCTTTTGCTCCTCGCGGTCGCGGCGATCACGTTCTTTCTGCTCGTCTCTGCTGCGGCGATCGCGATCGCGCTCTTCGGACTCGACTTGTGCACGTAGACGGGCGGTTTCTTGGTCGATTTGCCATTGGTCCAGAGGGCTCATGGAAGGGTTATTGGAGGGAGGTGCAGGGTGGGTGCGTTGGGGAGGTGGGACATTGGATATTGGTGGTGGGAGGGAGTATGCGCCGAGGGCCGGGGTGGGTGCTGCGGTTTGCCTTGCGCCGCTCATCAAGGGTCCGGGTCCGGGTCCACTGAATTTGCGGGTTGGGGCGGCGACGGCTGGGGCTGCGACGGTGCTGATGTTAAACATTTCCTTTGAGGCTTCGAAGAAGATATCTTTTATGACGGTGGCGCCCAGTAGAATCACGACTTCGAGACCCTTTGTATCTTCGACATCCACGCGGTGCATGTTTGGCTCGTACATCGTCATCTCCTTGCCCTTCCGGAACATGGCAATAGTGATATCAGGCTCCTTGCTCTTCTTCCCATTTGTAGATTTCCCCGCCATGAAACAAGTGATGTCTCTCGACAGCTTCCCATCCTTCTTCCACTTGAACGTCACCTTGGGCGTGGCTATCGACGCCGCAGGATCGTCCTGTTCCCTATCCAACGACGACGCCGACGGAAGTCTAAACGTCTGCTGCGGCATCTCAAACTCCCAATACGCCGACGAGTTCCACGACCCCGCGATCTGCTTCACAGCCACCTGTTGGTCGGGGTTATACAACTGTATCGTGAAGCTATTCGGGACAATCGGCACCGGCGGCGGGGTGAGCCCATTGTTCGCGCGGATCTCGGCCTGTGAGAGCGTCGGCTGCGTCCATTCTGGCTGCACGAGGACTTCGGCGTACAGGACGTCCGGGTTGTGTGAGTCGTAGAGGGCGACGGCGTAGCAGTTTCGCGCCTCGGGGGTCTGCTTGGGGTCGGGTCGGCGGAGGGTGTATTCGGGACTGAGTTCTTGGCCGCCCTGGCCTAGGTAGATTGTGCTTCGGAGAGGGTCATCTGGGTTCGGCTTCATGAAGAAGGCGGGTAGGTTTTCGTCGAGCATCTTGGAAATATGCTGCCTTGCAGCTAGTGCCGTGGGGTACTGTGAATCGTGTGGTGAGCTTCAACGAAAGCATGCAATATATGCAGAGTAAAGGCCCTAGCTATAAGTTATATGGCCTATGTAAGCCCTTGTGAAATGCTATTTCGACTTGGTTGAAGAGTGGGGGCCGAGTACGTTGCAATTACGACGCCTCCACGAGGCTCAGGACAAGGTGTAATGCTTATCAGCCTCACGGGCTGAGGCTGAGCCTTTTGAGTCCCGCAATTTTGTACCTCGGGTTTATTTTTAGTAACGCACCTGGGCAAAATGAGAGGGGTACAAAGGGCAACTGACGACGACCACGTGAGGAACGTCAACAATGAGACTTTGACCACGAGGCACTGAGAAATGCAGCACGAATGATGGAGACTGGGAATGAGAAACAGCATAAGAGATGCCAAGTAATGCAGCACGAATGAAAGAGATTGACAAAGAGAAACAGAATAACAGAGGCTAAATAATGCAGCACGAATGAGAGTGACGGAGAAATGCAGCACGAATGATAGAGACTAAGAAAGAGATGCTAAACTATACAGCACGAATGAGAGAGACTGAGAAATAGAAACAGGATAAGAGACGCCAAAGAAAGCCGCCAAGGTTGAATCACAGTGGGTTGCCAGCCATCTGCCGGCTTTTCGTAAGTCACCATTTTCTCATCCACCCTACTTGATCGACAAGTGATGACCAGTTGTTACATAATACATATTTAATAAACTTAACTACATATCCTTATCCAAATCTAATTCACCCTCAAAATTCAACGCTCTGCAACCCGCTATGAGTAGTCCCCAGGAGCTACCGCATAGACAGAGATACTATGATATATTCCCCCCCATGTCTCACCCCTCAATACACCACGTGTGTTATTACACTACCAGCCACAGCCCCATCCTCCCCCCCTCAAAGCCTCAACTTCCTCGTCAACAAGGTACTCGGGATCCTCGAACTCTCCTTAATCTCAACCTCATTTCCCGGATGGGCCCTAAACACCACGTCCGTCTCCGCACTCGGCATCCTCTGATGCTTCCCTCCCCCATACGCCTCAGGAACGGCCGGTACGTCCGGGACGCCGCTGCTCCCTTGGCTAGAGACAGTAGAGGCACCGCTGTTATCTTGGTTCTTCATAACCCGGTTCGTCTGCTGATTCACCCAGCTCGTTACGGTGCGGAACCTGGGCTCTGAATCACGCGAACCGTTTGTCGTAGCAGTGTTTGCAGTGTCTCTGTTTCTGTGGGTACCGAGTGTTCGGGGCGTAGGTACGTTGGCCCATGAGAACCGTGGGCCTAGGTCCAGCCCGAGCGTTTGGTTGTTAGGCTTGGGTAAACCTTGGCCGGACTTGTTAACATAGGTAGTTGGTCCGGATTCAGGGATATCGATTACAGCGTCTCCGAAGCCAGAGGAGAGGCTGGAGACCTCTGACATCCGCGGGTTCTTTCCATTGGCCTGACGGTACGCTGGTGGAAGGACAGGCATTGGAGGGGGCTCATCCCTAGATGGCATAGGCTGTTGGCTCACAGCGATAGGCGCCGCGTTCTGAATCAGCGAGTTGCGCGAGTAAGGTTGGCCCTGGCTTGGGTCTTTTTTATACTCGGCAGCTCTTATCTGGATCATGGGATTGAAAAATGCTGAGAAGCCTCGCGAGTGGGTTTGACTTTCTGAGGGAGCAGCTGTGCCGAAAATACCGCTGGCATGGTAAAGGGACTTTGAGGCATTACTCTGGGACTTGCGTTTGCCTCCGCAGCAGCTGAAGCAGCTGAAAGCGTCGGTCTTGCGGAGACGGAGCAGGATGTATACTACAAAGCTGAGTAAAAGAACGCCGCCTATGACATATTAGCTGGTGTTATGAATTGGATTGTGTAATCCTTACCGACAGCACCAAAAGCAATCAGGCCATTTGAGGCTTCAGGAGTAAGTGGTGGCTTGTTGGCAGCAGCCGAAGCTATCGTAGTTTGACCACCAGTCTGAGATACCGGGGTGACGCTGCTTGGCAAGTCCCGCACAGCAGTAGGATCCAAGACGGCTGATAATGTCGAGAGAGGGGTGCCAGAGATTGTTGTGAAGGCTACCAACCGAGACTCGGTAGCGTCGTCCTCATCATCTGAATCGAGATCATCGCCGGACCCTACGTCGGTGTCAATTCCATCGTCGGAGTCGGAATCGGAATCGGAATCAGGCTTACTAGTAGAGTCAATAGCCTGACCCTGGGCCTTCTGCCCGGCAGCACCTGTGACTTGGCTGCTGCCGAGACTGACGCGGTCTGCACTCTGCAATTGTGCTGTTGGCGTTGGAAAGGCCTGGGTAAATTCCGGGGTAACTCTGGTCAGTTGTGCTACTTTACTAAGCGTAGGAGCAGCGGCAGCTGCTGGCGAAAGTACTCCGGTAGTTCCTGGCAATGCCACCACAGGCGGATCTGATGATGCTGGTGCATCAGGCGTTTTGCTAGTATGTTTCGTTGGCGTTGTGGTAATGATAGCTGGCCTACTAGTTTCAACGGCGGCAGACGGTGGTTTGCTCGATGTAATGGCAACCGCCTCTGGTTCGCTCGCCGTAGTGGCGATATCAGCCGACTTGCTTTCTATCTCGGCGGCACTGGTTTTCTCTGGCGCTTCAACGGCGGTAGAACTCTGGCCACCAAGGATTGGATCGAGAGCACTGTTAACCACAGAACTAACCCCAGCTATCGCATCACCTAGTACCCCCCTCTCCGTCGCTGCGGGAGCATTGTCACCATCCGAACCGCTGCTCACTCTAGCAGCACTGTCAACCACAGAACTAACTCTAGCTATCGCATCACCTAATATCCCTTTCCCCGTCGCTGCGGGAGCACTGCCACTATCTGAATCGGTCACAGCAGGTTCCTGTCGAGGCGATAGTCGTCGACGTCGCCTTAATCTCGAGTCCCTGGATGTGTTCGGAGCCTTCTCTGGCTGAATATTTCGCAGTGCTCGTCGTTCCCTCGCAGTCCGTTTCGTCGATGGCGGAGAAACCGGGGGTAATGGTGTCGAGAAAACAGCGCCGAAATGGTTGAATGGAGCCATGGCTTGTGGTGCCTTCTACCAAACTTGATAGATAATCGCTTCAAAGCTGTAACATAGAATATACTGATTCGGAAAGAGAGATAGGGCGAAGGTCGGACGTAGAGTATTCGTAACAAACAAAAAGAACCAATTGAGAATGAAAAAATGTCGAATGAGCCAGCCAAACTACAGAAAATGAGAAGAAATGAAAGTGTCGTATGTGCCAGCCATACTACGAAAAGGATGAAGAACTTTGGATCATCAGGATATCAACAAGATATGGATGGGCATCGGGTAGACACATGATTCCGCGATCTTGGCATGACAGGAAACCCCAGACTTCAGGAGCAAACTGCCGCACAAATGCAACGGATCCTTCCCTTTGACGCTGAGATCAAGAAGCCATAGAACTGAGTGGAGATCAGGAGCTCTGATCACCCCCGAGACTGCCTCGCGTGCCCAAGCTTGCGACAGCGATATACATGCGCACTCACCAGAAACACTGCGAGGAGGAAGTAACGCTTGGGGGAATCCACACAAGCTGAGGCATTATGAGGTGGACCTACTGGGATACTGGGCTATGTTAATGCGTCTAGGAGGTATCTTGACTGCAATTGGAAGAGATCGCAATGCGGTTGTGTTGCGCGCTCGTCCTGAGGCGTTTCAGTTCCGTCTCAAGCGGATGACCTGTCGTGGTTCGTGTTTTGAAGTCGGCAGGCGGGTCTTGGCGCTGTGCGGGCCGAGAACCGATGCCAGCACAAACTTAGCACTTGTGCACATCCTGGCATTCCCATCCTATCCTGGCATAGATCAATAACTTAGGGTATTGTAGCCAGAGACTCTATCAAAAGCCATCATGCCAGTTGTTGTGAGTCCCATGAGGGAAGAGGATATCGATGGCGGTATAAGAACGATTCAAGAAGCGTTCGCAAATGACCCATATAATTTATGGATTTTTAACGATCGATCCAAGGTCAGTTGCGTTTGCCCTGTTTCATGAGGAACACACGGTATAAAGAGTAAACCGGAGAATTTTCAATTTTAATTACACGTCCCAAACAAAAATCCGAGTTCTATTCTAAGCATCCATTTGGCAAACGAGTTCGTTGTTGGCGCCGCTAACAACCAAACAGATTGATTTGAATCGCAACCGCGTATCTCTTCGCATCCGCTGCCTATGGGGTCTACGTAATGCCCTGTTCCATGTGGCCAAGGAGGAAGGCTCAGATAAAGTCCTTGGAATTGCTATGTGGATGCCGCCCAGAGCGACTGACAAGCCATTGACATGGGGTGAGTGGTTCTGGAATAGCTTCGAGGATTGGCGGCTATGGGGAAACCAGGTGGTGATGAACCTACAGTATGGGCGAGGTGGGTTGAACGTCAAGGTAAGAATGATGGCTCCATCATGTGAGAGTGTAATTGACTCTGTTAGCGGTACTATATCTGGAAAGCGCGCCAGGCGGAAGCCCATAAGGAAGTTTGGACGGACCCGAAAGGCTACTACTTCCTGAACATCATCAGCGTGTTACCTGAAGCACAAGGGAAGGGTGTCGGAAGGGCCTTGTTCAACGAAGTCACCAAGAAGGCAGATGCGGAAGGTATCAAATGCTATTTGGAAAGTAGTCGGGACGAGCCGAATACCAAGATCTACGAGGCGATGGGGTTCAAATTCGTCAGGGGCATGGACTGTGACGACGACGGAGAGGTTTGCAAGCTCTACTGCATGGTTCGGGAACCGAAGGTGATAGCATGAGCCATGCAGCTGCGACTGTCCAACGAGAATCCCGAGATGGTGTGGTTGCAAAGCCCCAAGCTCGCATCACTCGATACTGGCTGGTGATGCCTGGGATGGAGGACAAGTAGGATGGCTGCTGATGCCTGAGATGGAGAACAAAGTAGAACGAATACTTGTCAGCATTCAAGCATTTGAGAAAAGGTCTTGGCTACAGGAATACACGGTTCCGATAGTCAACGCCTTTTCCCAAATGCTTGAGGAACCATGTGTTCCTAGTGAAAGGTGGGATTGTGAGAATCTTGGATATCTGAGTCACGCTGGTAGAGACAGTATAGTACGCCAAGCTAGGGAACAATAAGAAATGAATAATGAGGCGGTAATAACACGGGTGACAGCTTGAGCTGTCAAGTTTCACTTGTGTCCCATTTCACATCGGAAGCACGAGGCTTGATATAAACGCGTGAAGTCGGATTAGGCGTCAAGAATCCTCCGATATCATCCGCATTCTGCCTACCTCGGCCTCGGTGCCGTGACAGCCACGTCAAATGTCCACAAGGCTGAACTAAATATCCCTGCGGGGCGGGACGAGAGGGCCGGCGACAGGAATATGATTGTTGCCCCTATTTCTGTACTTATGCCTCTGTTGCAAGAGCTCTGTTTGTGATCTCAACATGAAGCTGAAGAGGGATTCGAATACGGCGGCACGTGGGTACCGTATACCGTAAGATAGACAGAGCCAATGCCCCCACATGGCTCTCGGACTAGAGTAAAGGAGAGAATTGTAGCTGCCGTTCCTCCGAAATCGCCGTCGCGTCATGTACAGTACTGTACAGTAATAATGACACCAGTTTTGCTAGTTTGCTAGCTCCCACATCTATAATAGGGCCGGCGAAACCTCTGTGAATACGGTATGAATAATCGAAAAGGATTCAAGCCTTGGTCTCCCATTATTATAAGTCATATAAGTCATGAAATACCTCTTGACGAGCTGAAGATGGTAATTTACAAGCAGATAGTCTCAACAAAAATATTGGCATTTTTTTTATTTCCCTCATTGCAACCGGCTGCAAAAAGAAAAAAATCTTATTATCAGTTGTGACTTGCAAAAAAGTGAGATATCTTATCAGTCAAAAATGGCAAAAGATCCCTGCACCTAAATTTAAAAGCCGCGCTATGTCATCACCTTTGCTCATCCATTCACAGGCGGCCGCCTCGCATAAGGTTCCAGGCGCAAAAACAAAAATTGCTGAGAATTCCCCATAGTCCCCCCCTCTCCGACTCCGCCCTTTCTCTGACTCTCACTTTCTTCTGGCACGCATTGCCAATTCTCGAAGCAATGGCTTCATCAATCAGAGCTTCAACGATGCTTCAGTCGCCCTCAATTGGGCTCCAGAGCGTTGCTCGTCGCTCATTCGCCACTCTGCCACGTGCGAGACCAAGCACCAGCTTCGTCAATGCGAGCAGACTGCAACAGTCGTCGCGCAGAGGCTATGCGGACATCAAGCCTGTTGAGCCGGTGAAGCCTCGCCGCAAGTTCAGAACCTTCAGGTGGATGTGGAGAGCGACCTATCTCTCTCTCATCGGAGGTGTAGCTTACATGGGATACGGCATCTACGAACTGCGTCATCCTATGGAGCAGCCAATTCCCGATCCAAACAAGCAGAACCTCGTTATCCTAGGTAAGCCCTGAGTCCCCTCATACCCACGATAGCTTCCATCGATCGAGAATCTAATCAATTGCTGCAGGTACCGGATGGGGCGCTGTCTCGCTGCTCAAGAAGCTCAACACCGAGAACTACAACGTCATTGTAGTCTCTCCTCGCAACTACTTCCTATTCACACCCCTTCTGCCATCATGCACGACCGGTACCATCGAGCACAGGTCCATCATGGAGCCGATCCGCTCCGTACTCCGACACAAGAAGGCCGCCGTTACTTTCTACGAAGCCGAGGCCTCGCACATCGACCCCGTCCGCAAGACTGTCAGCATCGCCGATAACTCTGAGATCAAGGGCACCTCCGCCAAAACCGAGGTCTCCTACGACAAGCTCGTCATCGCTGTCGGCGCCGAGAATGCCACCTTCGGCATCCAGGGTGTCACCGAGCACTCCTGCTTCCTGAAGGAGGTCGGTGATGCCCAGCGCATCCGCACCAAGATCATGGATTGCATTGAGACCGCTACATTCAAGGACCAATCGCCCGAGGAAATCAAGCGTCTCCTCCACATGGTCGTCGTCGGCGGTGGCCCAACCGGTGTCGAATTCGCCGGCGAGCTCCAAGACTTCTTCGACCAAGACATCCGCAAATGGGTCCCTGAAATCAGCGACAAGTTCAAGGTCACCCTGATCGAAGCCCTCCCTAACGTTCTCCCCTCCTTCTCCAGGCAGCTGATCGAGTACACCGAGTCGACCTTCAAAGAGGAGAAAATCACCATCATGACCAAGACCGCCGTCAAGAAAGTCACCGAGAACACCGTCGAAGCCGAAGCCACCGGCCCCGACGGCAAGAAAACCACCACCATCCTCCCCTACGGCCTCCTCGTCTGGGCTACCGGTAACGCCGTTCGCCCCATCGTCCGCGACCTCATGTCCCAGATCCCCGCACAGAAGGACTCCCGCCGCGGCCTCGCCGTAAACGAGTACCTCGTCGTCCAGGGAACCTCCGACATCTGGGCTACCGGCGACTGCGCCGTCGCGGGTTACGCGCCAACTGCCCAGGTTGCCGCGCAGGAGGGCGCTTTCCTCGCGCGTCTGTTCAATACTATGGCTAAGACTGAGCACCTCGAGAGCCGCATTGATGAGCTCTCCACCTCGTTGAATGTTACTCGCACTGATGCGCCTGTTGTTGCTGCCGAGCTCGAGGGCCTCCAGAAGAGCCTCCGTCGTATTAGGGATATCAAGCCGTTCCACTACTCGCACCAGGGTTCGTTGGCGTATATTGGAAGTGATCGCGCGGTTGCCGATGTGACGTGGTTTAATGGTAACTTTGCCTCGGGTGGAAGCCTCACGTATCTCTTCTGGCGCAGCGCGTATCTGAGTATGTGCTTTAGCAGTAAGTATCCCCTTCCCCTTACCTATCTCACAGACAGAAGTCTTAACATCCTACCAGCACGTAACCGCGTCCTCGTCGTCGTAGATTGGCTCAAATCAAAGGCCTTCGGCCGCGACGTCTCTCGCGAGTAAATCAACACAATCCGCCGCATGTAAAACAACTTTATAAGCAGGGCTGGATATCGGAATTGGTGGGGTATAAACTGGGGGTGAACCGGGGCGACAATTTTTTTCTCTTTCCTAATTACGACATCTCTTGGGATAGACGGGGTTTTTATCTTTTTTTGGACTTTTGCGATTTTTCATAATCTTGTACGATGGTGGGAGGAGGGGAGGCGGGGGAATAAAGCCCAAAGCTATGCGCTTCGGACGGTATAGACCCAGAGGTGTTGGAGAAGGGCGGGGACTGGGGTGGTGAGTGAGGGGGGGTGCACATACGGGGCACGCGTGATAGAGACGAAGGGGGGGAAGGGCAGACGCAGCAGTTATGTAGTTGGACTATATTATTAGGATAGCGCAGCAGCAGCAGCGGTGCAATGTATACCTCTGAACCAAGCACACTTGAAGCAATCAACACAATCTGACCGTCTTCATGATTTCACTGACAAGACACAAACACCGGGAAGCCAAGAAGGGTTGAGCGGCAAAATAATTCCAAGTGCAAAGATCCTCAGATTTGCATCTTCTTATCTATTTTCGCCCTGCACTGCACCAAACACACACCCATTCTTTTCCCTCCCCTCCCCCTCTCCCCTCCTTTCCCCATCGCTACCCCCCCTTCATCAGGCGGGTTGTGGTACCCCCTCTGCTGTCCCGGTAAAAGCCCCACGCAAAAACCTCCTCCAGGTCGTTCCTTATTTACATGCCTAAAAGCAGAAAGAACAAAGCCCTACTACGCCTTTTGGGACCCCAGCATACCCCCCCTCCAGTTCGCGTTCGTACCAATATATGTACCCAAAACCCCCCCTCAAACACCCCTCCTCCGACCTCTGCAAGTAAAAAATTAAACCTCCGCAAACAACCACCCACCGCCGCCGGTCCAGTAATTATGTCTTTTTAATAGAGAAAAAACGCGAGAGAGAACAATTTGGGAAAACAGAAAAAGCAAATGTGCAGGTCGCAAACCACCCGTAGCTCAGATAGCAAGGAGGGGAGGGGGGGGGAGGGGAAACGCAACATATACAAATCCCTCAGCCCCATGCTCGGCCAAGTGTGCAAAGCAAAAAAAAAAACATACGCGCCTCCGCAAATCAAATACCGCTCGATGCTGAAAGAACTCAAAAAGAAGAAAGGTGCGAATTTCAACTTTCATATTATGAAAAAAGCCAAACACACAAACAACAAAACAGATGAGGTGCGCAAAAAACAATCCAGGAACACAAAAAGTCGGGGGCCGCCGATGAATGAAGTAGGGCGAGAGAGAGACGAAAGAGTAATTAAGGCGTCCCCCATCCAGGGTTTAAAGGTAAAGAATTAAGGGTAATGAATAATGCTTGTTTCGCTGATGCTCGATTTCCGTGGAAAGAAGAGCGGTGTTGTTTGCCGTGACATTCGTTAATGTAGCGCTGCAGGACGTTTATGCGTCATTCAAAAAGAAGGGGAAGAGTTGTAGTTGTCGAGACGGGTGAGGGTGAGGGTTCCGCTCGAATGTGTAGGTATGTATGGCTCATGTGAGCTGTCGATGTGAAGATGATGGGAGAAAACGAGTGAGTGATTCCCACCACCAAAGCCAGACCAATAATGATGATATCTGGCGTGGTGGACGAAGCATGCCATGCCTTCATAAAACGTATAATCCCCTCAAGGAGACCCCGGCGGAATCCCATCATGAGTACTCCTCCTCACCAAGAACGCCTCCCCCCTAAACGGGCCTCTAATATGTTCCAACCCCGCCCCCCCCAGCAGCGGTCTCCTCGCCTCCTCCGCCTCAACCTCCGCCTCAGCCCCCTCATGCGCCGTATCATTATCCGACGTCTCCTCGCTGCCCAGGCCATCACAGCTCCCTGGCCTCGCAAGCGCCTGCTCCCTCAGTACGGCGGCGCGATCGCTTAGGAGACGCGCTTCCTCCGCTGCGCGCTCGGCGCGGATCTGTTTGCGCCACATGTTGTAGTAGCGCCCTTTCTTGGCGAGGAGCTGGTCGTGGGTGCCGCGCTCGTAGACGGAACCCTCGTGGAGGACGAGGATCTGGTCTGCGCTGGTGATGGTTGAGAGGCGGTGACTATGTGGGGAAATCAAATTAGCGGGGTTGCTCATGTGGACAAGAATCGGGAGGGGTTGTGTGTGCTTACGCTATGACAAGCATTGTGCGACCGACGGACAGGCGCTTGAGTGCTTCTTGGATGTGTTGTTCCGTCTCTGAATCCAGCGCTGCTGTTGCCTCGTCGAGCATGATGATGCGGGGGTTCTTGAGGATGGTGCGGGCGATGGCGACGCGCTGCTTTTCGCCGCCGCTGAGACGGAGGCCGCGCTCGCCGACTTTGGTGTCGTAGGCGTCGGGGAAGGAGAGGATCTTGTCGTGGATACTGGCTGCTCTGCAGGCGTTGAAGATGTCCTCGTCGGTAGCTTCTTGGTTGGCGTACCGTAGGTTGTACATGATTGTCTCGTTGAAGAGTACTGTATCTTGCGGGACGACACCAATATGGCTTCGTAGAGACTTGATGGTCAAGTTCTGGACATCATGGTTGTCAAGTAGAATTCTACCCGCCTGCTCATTGTAAAAACGGAACAGAAGGCGGAAAATCGTCGATTTCCCACCACCAGATTCCCCAACCAGCGCCGTTGTCGTTCCCGGCGGACAATCAAAGGTAAGGTCTTGCAATGCGGGTTTCCGCTGGTCATAAGAGAATTTGACGCCCTCAAAGGTAATCCGCCCTTCGCACTTGTTGAGATCGCGAGCACCAGGTTGGTCCGTAACAGTCGGTTGCTCTTTGAAGAGTTCCAAAAGACGTTCACCGTTAATCATGGCGCTCTGCACATTCTTGTAAAAGGTGCCGAAGAAGTTCAACGGCTGCTGCAGCTGGGCCATGTAGGTGATAAGCGAGACGAACTCTCCGACACGTCGGAGTCCCGAGGTGACTTGGTATGCAGCGATAAATGACACAACCAGTAATCCCAGCATGAATATCATATTCTGGACGATGTTCATGACGCTCAAAGACAGAGTAACTTGATACTCCTCGTTCTGGAAGTTTTGAACAGCTTTTCTGTACCTGTTGGACTCGTACTCCTCAGCGCCAAAGTATTTCACTGTCTCATATGACTGAATCGAATCGTTCTTGACTGCATCCTCCTCTCTATCCGCATTGATCATCCGTCTCCGCTGCTCAGCGCGCAGCTGCGCGAGACGAACAGTCGCGTAAAGGTACCAGAAGGTAACGACGCTCAGAGTGAGAGAGTAGTAGATGTCGAATTTGATCGAAAAGTAGATGATGGCAAGTACCAAATCGATGAGCATCGGCAGAACTTGGAAAGTGATCTGCTCCAGGAACGTATTAATCGCAGCACCCTTGCTGAGCGCCGACAGGACCTCTCCAGTCCGCTTCCCGAGGTGAAAGTCCAAACTTAGTCCGTGGACGTGCTCAAACGAGGAAGTAGACAGCGCTTGGTAAGAGTACTGGGAGACTGGGATCCAGAGCACAGCTCTCCCGGCCGCAAGAAGTCCAGACGTCCCTTGGAAAACCTTGTATACGATGAGAAGAGAAATAGCCAACCACGGCATTCCCGGGCTTGTATGGCCACCCTTCAGCATCTGGAGAATGCCCTCCTCTTCCGGATCGTCTTCAGACAGCATGTCCGTCACATTTCCCATCTGGATTGGGACCAGGACATTGACCAGGCGCTGTAGCAGGACGAGCACAAAACAGACAACCACCGTGACCTGCAGCCTCAATGACTTATTCGGCCACAGATACGGGAAGAACAGCGAGTATCCACGTAGGTATTCCCACCAGCTCCTCGAGGGCGCAGTCGTAGGTCTGTAAAACGCCGCCGAATCAGTAGGGCCCGCGGGACCCTGACCATGTCCATTCATAGCAGCGTCACCGTTTACAGCAGCGTGCCCATTCATGGTAGTAGCGCCATACGCCGACTCCCCGGGCGAATGCCCTCCATTCTCGTGTTCCGTGTGTCCATTCTCTACGTGAACATCACCGCTGACGGTGTGTCCATTGAGCAGGGGCGTTCGCTCGTCCCGCGCGGCAGCGCGCTCGCGAGAGGTCCTTCTTTTACTGGGCGTGGCTGATTGCTGATACGAGAAGAACGCGTAGAATGCCACGCAGAGGACCAGGAAGAGTACTCTAGCGGCATCACAGAGGACCTCGACAATCTCCCATTGATTAGGAACCTCTAATATAGCCGTATCTGGGTTCAAAGAATTTATTTCGCGGTGCGGCGACGTGATATACACCATTGTGGCCCCAATGAGAACAAGCTCCCCGACCAACGCAACACTCCATGTTATCAAATGAACGACACTCGGAGACGGATGTGTATCGACCAGCGAAATGAGAAAGAGCGAGTAGAGAAACGCCGAGCCGATAACGTATGCCTGCGAACCCCCAAATTAGCCCTTGTCACCACAGCAGAGTAAAGGGAGAGGAGAGGAGAGGAGGTCGTGTGAACATACCGCAGGCGCCTCGCCACACCACCAGCCCTCCTTGCGCTCCGACACGGCGTGCACCACGATATTGACAATATTCCCGACAAAGGTGCCAATCAGGCCCACGGACAGCCAGCAGAAGAGCAAGCTGCGAGTCTTGCCAAACCCATCGTTCGTCGGCACCGGCGGGCCATTGCTGGGCGGTCTCGAGGTCGGCGGTAGCGGCTTGCCTCCTGGGCCCGTGAGGGTAGATCGAGAAGTGACAGACTGGTTACTGGGCGAGGAAATGATGCTATGCGCAACGAACGCGGTGAGGAACACGACCAGCAGCACCAATGGGTATGCGTATTGGACATAGTGAAGGATCCAATAGGCGGTGCCAGGAGAGGAGGAGGAGGTCGCCATGGTCGGAATTGGCTCTGAAGAAGAATCCATGGCGGGTATATATATTTTTTTTGGTTGTTCCCTGCCCCGAGATCGAACTCCCTCCGCTTGCGATCCGAATTATGATTATTACCGGTTCTGGTATTCACTCATGCCTGTCTGCGGTTGCGGGCGGTGGACTGGAAGTTATATGGGATTGTGTTTCCAGGTAGGTAAGGGTATACCGTGGGACGGGTGGCGAAGAGCTGTCGTATGTACGTGGGGTTGCCACTATGGCGGCAAAATTGGTCTTAGTCGAGCGGCCCAGATCGCACAGCTCGAGTCAGGTGCGTCGGTATCTGACAGTTTTGAGGAGGGACTGTGATCAAAAATAGAAGTTGGTGCGAGAAAAATTCGGGAAAGTGCGAAAGACAGTAGTAATATCTGGTCGTGCAGGAAAAGGGCAGCGACAGGTATTGTATGTATGTATGTATGTATGATAACGAGTTTCCCGAAGTTCGGATTGGTATGATTGGTATGATTGGTATTGGGAGGTATGGGAATTTGACGTGGGGAGCGAGACCCCAAAAAAAACCCCGGGATGGCGTTACTTTTCGTGGGGTTTATTTACTTAGTACGGGCCAGAATGGGACAGTAAGGGCCAGTAAGGGTCAGTAATAGACCAGTCAAGTATAGTAGTAGGTAAGTCCTGAATGCGGAGCTGTTTTTGTTGTGTTTTTGATAGGGTCTGTCTGATACGCTCTTTTCTTCCACCGCCACAGAGAGAGGGAGAGACGGAGAGAGAGTGATGCAATGGCTGGCACCGGCAATGGTGTTTATTGACTTCTCTTTTTTTAATTGACCTGTTGAAAAGAATGCGGTTGTTATTGTGGTGGCGGTATAGTAGTATGGGCCAGTTGAATTGGGATTTGCTCGGGATGGCCTGGGATGGGCTTGGACAAGTTTGTAAACTCCCATGTTAAGTAACTAACTACTGGCTGCATATGCGGCATCGCTTTTTTGATGCAGCTACTCACGCACCGCAGTACCACTCTAACTAAGCATTCTCCGGGGCGGTCTAGAGCAGCAAAACTGGTCTGCGAGTCTTATTCGCTGCTAGTAGTACTGTTAGTAGTACTGGTAATGGCAATGGCAAGACACTTGACGTTTACTCCTGCAGTGCGTACAGTAGTTGGAGTAAGTTGCAGTAAGTTGCAGTAAGTTACAGTAGTAAATATTAGTAGAGTGGCATGGATGTATGGATGCAGGAGTAGAGTAGAGTACTGTCCCATATAATTTCCGTACTCAATACTCCGTTAATTGTACGTACATACAAATACGTACGTGTAGTGCAGTTCTACTCTCCTTGTGTCTGTATCTGTATCCCCGGCCGGGAGGATTAATCTAATATCCGTCGTTAAGATACGCAAAGATACGCAGCCATGCGCAAACTCGCACCTGCTTATACTGTACTCTATTGTACTCTGCTCTATTCAATTCTACTCTACCAACAAATTATTATCCCGACACAGCCTCTGCGTCAGCTGTAGACGTCGTCTGAGCCTGATAATTCCCATTAATTCCATCATCAAACTATGTATTGTACACACATACAACAATAATAATACATATATACATACAATAACAGCACACCACCAACTCCCCTCGTTACGAGCAGCTCCACGAGTAAGTTCCTCCCTCCATCCATTCGGCCTAGTCCAGCCCATCCCAACATCCCAAAGAGGCAAGCTCCCAATCGCCCTCTCACCATATTGACAGACCAAAGCCATAGTGTGAGCCATTCATCCCTTCCATCCATGATCATCAACCCCAAGAACAGAAAAGACCCCATCCCATCACCCCTTCCCCAAACCCTCACAGGTCATCCGGCCACTCCACCATCATCCCAAGCGTCTTAGTGAGCTGCGCGAGGCGCTGAGCACAAGACGACGGTAACCAACGCCCGGATATACAGTACCCTTCCTATGACCATCCCCAGCTGTTACCATAGCCACTTAAACCAAACCAGTCGTCCCCCCCCCCCCTCCTCCCTTGAGATCGACGCCGCTCTCGACGGTCTAGGGCTTTTTGGCCAAATACAGTAAGTAACATACTAAGCTAAGATCCCCGGGTCGCCCCTTCCAAGGCCCCGCGGTACCATTACCATCATTCAGCTTCAGGGATGCGCGTATTTGGTTGGGCGGCCGGTTCAGTTGGTCAGGGTATATGTGAGGAGTGGGGGCGGCCTGTGGAGAGACCACTCACTCACTCACTACTACTGTCCACTACAGCCCACTACCGAAGATTCAATTCGAGCCAACGTGATGGGATCGACCCCAATCAATCCTTCGATTATCAATTGCTGCACGGAGTACAGTACTGTATGTATACCCCAGTTCAAGTTAGGTGTCTGGAAAAAGGAGAGGACTGACTGACTGACTGCCATATCTATCCTTACTATGGCAGTCTACAGTAGTGGACGGTAAGTGCGTACGCGAAGAGTGCTCTAGTTCTCTCTACTGTATTGCTCTAGATCAGTACCATGTGCTGTGATGTGATGATGCTCCTTCCCTCGCGCGCGCCTTTGTCACATAGCAGCACAGTAGCACAATCGAGGCTCCTTCCTTCCCTCCCTCCCACGCACCGTCGTCGCGCATCCTGTACGCTGTACGCAGATGTACAGCACAGCACGTTAATGAAACGAACTCCTCTGACAACATCACCAAAGGCCCCGCACCGCATCACCTCGGCTTGGTCTGATGCAGTGGTGCAGTCCTGCTGCAGTCGAGGTCTCACATCTGAGCATCCGCACGCAGCCCAAACCTTCCACATGCTCAGTCTCAAACACTCACCGTCTTTTCTCGATAGGGAGGGCGCGCGCGCGGAATAATATACCGCCCGCCGCCCCTGGTCCTCCGACTCCCGCTCCGGCGCGCATGTGGGAGAGAGATACTCCGCAGTAACCCAGGTCATCTCCCTCTTACCACCCTGTTGGGGATGTATTACCAAGGTACAGAGGTAAGAGGGAAGGGAAGGAAGGTGCTCTGCTCTGCTCTGCTCCATATAGTAAAGTAACAAACATGCCTGTCGGCGTGCAGCTACAGTACTGCCAGAGCCAACGGGGGTTAGTGAGTATCAGCCTGCATTTCCCGGGCTAGACTCGCTCGAGTTCCGGCCGTTACAAGGGGTTTCACCTCCGCCTCATGCCCCGGACCTATGTCCATCTCACAGAACCTCTCGGTTTTGTCAAACACACACACGAAAGGGATATATTGACCATCCCAACAGACGTCTGATGATCAAACTCCTCTCGGAATTGTAACTCGAAAAGTCAACGGTAAGCTGCTCATGCCATCAGCCTTACCCTTCCCCGACACCCCCCAAAAATCCTCACCAGCTTCCGTGGTCTGCTCTCCGCCAATAGTGCTCTACTGTAGTGGCCCTTGACTCTCTCCCTCCCTCCCGTGGCCGCTCTCGCACCACGTATCTCATATTTTCCCACGAGACGAGTCCACAGTTTGACCACCACCTACCGGCGGTAAGTTACAGCTGAGCAATACCGGCTGCACGTCCTTCCCTTCCGCCAGAGCCACAAAGATACGTGTTCGAATACCAGACGACGGTCGCCAGGAACATGGATTTCGGGCCGTACCGTTGGGATTGGCGCTTGAGACGAAAGGAGCAGCTCGGTCCCCCCAGGGAGTCCACGGTCGTCTACCAGACTCACCGCCACCAACCCCCCGCCAGATTCAGGTAAGCCAAGGGTATGCAGGACAAATAGGCGGGAACGGGTAGAATGGGAGACGTGTTCGATTCCCGAGGTGATAGACATGGGTTGATTTGGAAAAAATGACAGAGTGTTCCATCCTCGCGGCGTTGTCGGGGCTGTCTCGCCCGAGCTTCGACCGATGTCGTTGCGTGCGTGCGAGCACCACCGGTCGTCGACGAGCTGGGGAGACAGACAGAACAGACGTCAGGGCCGCTGAGATGGAGGGCTGCTGGGACCGGACTGCTCAGTGACGACACTGGGTCTCTATATATATAGCTATGTGCGACCAAATAATGGACCTGTAGAAGCGTACGG
Organism: Pseudogymnoascus sp. 05NY08; assembly: GCA_001662605.1. Lineage (NCBI taxonomy): Eukaryota > Fungi > Ascomycota > Leotiomycetes > Thelebolales > Thelebolaceae > Pseudogymnoascus > Pseudogymnoascus sp. 05NY08. The sequence goes on from KV458809.1 coordinate 187,064, forward strand.
CCACGTGGGGGGGAGCTGCAACAGGTCCAAAGGAGACGGGGGGTGCATTGATGGGCGCCAATTCCTTGATGATGATGGAAGCTTATCACTATGGGACAGCTATCCCAAGGCTCGTGGGGGGTCAGCCTTGTGTGTCACGTGATCTATGCGCCTTATATCACAATCTGAGGGCAACGCACTATATAATGCCTTTTAATCGTTATTGAGCTCGTATGAGAGCTCGTATGATATGTGTAGTATTTTTGATTAATTGTCTGGGGTTTATTTTAACTTACGTGGTTTGTCTATTATAAATCGGGTTTATATTTCTGGTAAGTTAACAAAAATGAAATATCATAACAATTATTTATCTCCCCAGCTATAAAATCAAATACCACTCTTCGATATACAGAGAATCACAACACATATTCAGCATCTCAAAAATCAATCTCACCATAGCCATACTAATCCTCTCATCTATAAATCCCACCTCCCCTCGCACCTTCCCAAGTTATCAATCGTGCCTTCCATTTTCCTCTCCCCATCCTCCGCGGATCTTCCCGCCCCCAATCGCCACTGCCAACCCCAACGCCTCAGCCTAACGGCAAGGCTGAAGACTTCCAAATTTACTCAACCACCCAGTACCCCCAACCCAAAGCTACAATGCGACGACGATAACACTGATAAATAATACTGGCAACCGCTGTTTTACATTGATATTGCAATTGCAGTCTACATAGCGAGGAGATATAGAGCTGTTATGTAAGCATCCTGGCTGCTTCAACAGTCCCAGAATTGGAGAGAGATACTGACGCCTTCGCAGCTCTTTCCCCTCACCCAGCACCGGCGAATATCCAATTGCTCTACCTCCAAATCCGACAAACGACTGGAGTTCGGATATTTTTGCTACACCACCAGAATCGTCGAAGGCAATAGCTCTTTACACACACACAATGGCACAGCCGTCACCGGGAAAGACACAGACGGGTGTGGTGATCCCGAAGACGCCCGCTGCTGCTGCTAATGCTCCGGATCCGGATTTGAGGTCGGAGATTAATGCGCAGCTTATTAAGGACGGGCATATTGATCGGTATGTCTCCTTTCCCCTTCCCTCCCTCTCCCCCCTCTTCCATTCCCCTCCCCCAACACATCCCCTTCGCCACATGACATAATCTCTTTCCCCCCCCCCCCCCAACCCACGCACCAACTAACACCCCCCCCAGAATCCACAACCACCTCGCCCACATCCTCTCCTCCGACGCCTCCAACTGGCCAACCCTAATCCGCCAACACGCGCTCACGCTCCTCCGCTCGCCAGACTCACATTGCGACACCTTCCCGCGATTGATGGAGCAGGTTATGGCGGATATTAGGGAGGATACTAATGCGGCGCGGCGGGAGGCGGGGGCGAGGAAGAGGGCGGAGGAGAGGGGGGAGGTGTATACGGGGGGAGGAGGAGGGGGAGGGGGGAGGGATAGGAGGGAGAGGGAGGGGGGGGGGTTGGAAGTTCCGGAGTGTGTGATGAGGGAGGGGGTGAGGATTACGAGGGAGTGTTTGGAGATGGTTGTTGAGGTTAGACCTTGAGGATGGGGGTGTGAAGGGGAAGGGAAAAAAGTCTTGAAGGAGGGAGGAAGAGGTTAGAAGAGAGAAGATGGTGGGAGGAGAGGCTTGGGGCCTGATAGAAGTATGCATTTGGGAAACCGGCGTTTTTTTGGATATCGATACTACTACTACTACTACTATTACTGACGGGAGGGGCGTTTCGGATACGCAGCTAGCAGCATATCATCACTTTCCTGACGGGAACTTGTGCGTTTCGTTGGATGTTAGATAAATACACAGGACGGGTGCAAACAAACTTCTTTAAGAGGGCATGTGAATATTAAGGACGTGATTGTGGGGAGGTGGAAGTGAGATGTTTGGGGATGATTGATTGGGCTTGAGTATGGTATTATGGAGAGGAGGGGGTTAATTGGTGTTTGATTATAGCTGATGCCAGCTTTTAGAAGTGAATATGCTTGGACTTGGTAATTTATAGCAACTAAGCTGGGGTTTTCGGCTCCCCGTCGAGGACCTTCCAACCCTCGTAGCTCTCCAACCTTTTAATATCCCTTGGGAAGTCTGTATATAAACCATAGCTTTGCACAGCACTGAAAAAATAGTCTGCAGTTCCCTATATCCTTCATATATATATCGAAGCTGTGCACGTACATACTATGACGCCGAGGATGATTATTGAAGTTATGGAATCGTATTTTCTTTCTAAGAGGAAATTGACTGATGAAGTGAGGATGGATAAGAAGAGACTATGCTATACCATGTTGGATGGATGCCTTGTATGGGACTCTTGATGTATTAGTTGCGTGTGTATTAGTTGCGTATTTACAATCCCAACCTACAGCTCCCCTTGGCATATCAGAGGCACATCAGACACATCAAACACAGAACAAATAACAAACCACCCATAGATTTTCTATACTACAACAATCCCCCCCCTATCGCTCTCTCCCCACCCACCACAATCTATCTATCTAATCCACACCCCCATCCATTCCGTACAGTTCACACACATGCCAAGAAACACACATCTATCTGTACTCCGGCTTCACGAAATCCGCAAACGTCTTCGGCTCCTCGAGCACCGGGTGCGCGTAGCCGTGATCGTGTCCATCATCGTGGTGGTGGTGGTCGTGGTGGCCGTCGTCCTGGGGTCCGACGTACTCCATCTTGTAGACGGAGCCGCACTCGGGGCAGCGCTCGACGGGGCGCTCGCGGGACATCTGTAGTCGTTAGTTATAGCTATGGTATGGTATGGAGTGAAAGGGGGAGGCGGAGAAGGACGTACGGTGAGCCAGATGGTGACGTGGGAGTCGGCTGGGGAACCGGTGCAGCCAGCGTACTGCTCGTCGCCGAAGGACTTGACCATGATAGGGTCAGCGACGGTTCCTATTTACAATCAGCATTCCAATCCCTCTTCCGCATCTCGACTATGTTTCGAAGCTTGCTAGTCGCATGCCGGAGCGGGATTTGTCTCTCTTACCGGTACGGCTAGAATCCAGAGGCCTCATGTCGAAGATGTCAATCCCCTCCATTTTCCCCAAAATCTCAACACGCTCAAGACCAGTCGCCTGCTCGAGATCGGTGGAGATGGTACCGGGCTGGGCACCCTGGGGGATGAGATCATCATGGTCCTTGATCTCTGCATCGCCATTAGCACTATTCCCCATTCCCAAAAAAACGACGCCGCCGCCGGAGTCGTGGGAGGACATCGAAAACATACCAGAGAAAGGCTTCGCCTTGGTAGCGACGCTGTACTTGTTGGCCTCCTCTATACACACGAATTAGCCTCTCATCCCAATTCCCAATCCCCACATCGTCGCAGCGAATGCGATTGACCCCCCCTCCATCTCCCTTGCTCCCTCCTAAACCGCATTCGCCCGACATCACCTCGGGACCGCCTTTCCTCGGAGAAACTTACGGCGAACAATTGCGCTGGAGAAGCTGCGCCTGATGGCAGGGCTGACGGCCGCGCGGCGGGCCGCGATCACGGTGCGTTGGAGGAACATTGTGGGCTGGGCAATTGAGGTGTTGGAGAGGTGCTGGAGAGCTGGTTTGCTTGGTTGGTAGTGGTGTTATTTGATGACCGTGAAGCCGAGCGGAGCTAGTGGGATATGCACGTGACTTTTGGTGGAATTTTTGGTGTCAGCGGCCGAGGAAATGGCTAACGAGAGATTGGATCCCGTTCCTGGGTATTCGATGACGACAAAACTTTTATGGCCGAAATTCGGTTTATTCTGTGTTGTTGATTTACAAACGGATGGACATGGTTACATATGTCACGATTTTGAATTTCCAGTATTTAGATAGAGCATGCTATTAAACAATCTATGGCGAACTACCAAGTAGCAAGAGAAAGCAACGACTCCCATCCGTCTTATCTAATCCTCCCTTCACTCCCAACGCTGTCCTGTAACTCATCGAATATTCATATCCCAAACCATATCGCTGCTAGATGTGTAGATCGGCCGACCCAAAAAGTCGAGTCGACCTTCCTAACGTCTAGAGATACTTGCTGCAAAGGAGCGTAACTCCTGGAGAAGCAAGACCCGATCATGCCCTGTGACACCCACCAGACTGAGATGCAAATAAGAGAAAAATAGAAACGTATAGAGTACATGGTTAACTAATCGTAAAGGCTGTCATCGTTGCCTGCCTCGCCGAAGCCACCGCTTCCGGCACCGGTTCCTTGAGCCTCTGGATCACCTCCCTCAGGGAACTTGAAGAAGGCACCACCGCCGGAGCTCTTCATCGACTGGGCGAAGGCCTCGTAACGGCGGATCTCGACGTCGGTAACGGAGCGGCGGGCAGATGCCATGGCCTCCTCGAAATGTGCCTTGGTCAGCTCTGGAACTGGGTCCTCGGCATCCTCATCCTCCATATCAACATCCTCGCCAGCCTCCTCGCGAGCCTTGCGGCGCTCGATATCGAGAGAAATGGCCTCCTTAATGGCGAGCTTGACGGCACGCTGAGTGATGAAACCCAAATCGGCACCGGAGAAGCCCTCGGTCTTGGACGCAATGTAGGCGATGTCCACATCGGGAGCGACCGGGGTCTTGCGGAGCTGGGCCTTAAGGATACCAGCACGGGATGTCTCATCTGGAAGAGGAACGTAGACGAGGGTATCGAGACGTCCAGGACGGCACAGAGCGTTATCGAGCTGCTCAGGTCTGTTGGTAGCGCCGATAACGAAGACGTTCTTCTTGGAGGTCATACCGTCCATTTCTGGGATTTGTTAGTTTGTGATAATCTGGGGAAAGAGGGTAATTAACTTACCAGTAAGAAGCTGGTTGACAACACGGTCAGATGCACCGCCAGCATCACCGACAGATCCACCACGCGACTTGGCAATGGAATCCAACTCATCGAGGAAGACAACACAAGGAGCAGCAGCTCTGGCCTTGTCGAAGATATCACGGATGTTGCTCTCAGACTCACCAAACCACATGCTCAGAAGCTCAGGGCCCTTGACGGAGATGAAGTTGGCAGAGCACTCGTTGGCAACAGCCTTGGCGAGCAGTGTCTTACCAGTACCTGGTGGACCGTAGAAGAGAACACCACGAGATGGCGAAAGACCAAACTTGAGGAACTTCTCGGGGTGGTCGACTGGGTATTGCACGCTCTCGATGAGCTCGCGCTTGACGTTCTCCAGTCCTCCAATATCGTCCCAGCGAACATTTGGCACCTCGACAACGGCAACCTCGCGAAGAGCGGATGGGTTGGAGACACCAAGGGCGAAGCGGAAGTTGTCCATGGTGACACCGAGGGAGTCGAGAACCTCGGCATCGATGGTCTCCTCATCAAGATCGATGAGATCCATCTTCTCACGAATCTGCTGCATGGCAGCCTCAGAGCAGAGAGACGCAATATCGGAACCGACATATCCGTGAGTCTCGGATGCGATCTGCTCCAGATCAACATCATCACCCAACTTCATGTTCTTGGTGTGAATCTGCAGAATCTCGAGACGGCCAGTTGGGTCGGGGATACCAATGTCGACCTCACGATCGAAGCGACCGAAACGACGGAGAGCAGGGTCGATGGAGTTAGGCCTGTTGGTCGCAGCCATGACAACAACGTTGGATCTGGCCTTCATGCCATCCATCAAGGTGAGAAGCTGGGAAACGACACGGCGCTCAACCTCTCCGTTGGTCTTGTCACGCTTTGGCGCAATAGAATCGATCTCATCGATGAAGATGATTGCGGGGGAGTTCTTCTCGGCCTCCTCGAATGCCTTACGTAAATTCGACTCAGACTCTCCGGCCATTTTGGACATAATCTCGGGTCCGTTGATCAGGAAGAAGAATGCACCAGTCTCGTTGGCAACCGCTCTCGCCATGAGGGTCTTACCAGTACCGGGAGGACCGAACATGAGAACACCACGGGGTGGCTTGATACCGATCGACTTGAACAGCTGTGGATGTCTGAGAGGGAGCTCAACCATCTCACGGATCTGTGCCATTTGCTTTCTGCATCCACCAATATCATCGTAGCCGACCTCGTTGAGGTTACCCTCCTCATCCTCACGTTGAATTGGTTCGCCCTCGCAGTGAATGACTGTATCTTGTGCAACAACTCCGTACTCCGGTGGGTCCACCTCAACTACCTTAAATTCGACTTGTCTCATGCCACCACGGACCATGAAGAGATCGCCTTGGCGTACCGGCCTGTATGATTCGCGGAAGTATGGTGCAAGGAAAACATCGAAGAGGGAGCCAGTAAGGCCTTCGACGGTATCCGCAATTGGAAGAACCGCAATGCGCTTGGCCTAAGAAACTGTTAGTATAATCGTATGATCCTGTGGGCTCTCCTGACGTACGTATTTGATGTCCGGACACGGGTGTACGGTAATCATATCTCCGTGCTTTACGCGGAGGTTATGCCTGACAACACGGTTGATACGTGCACTTCCATCATCCAGCTCGTCATCGGCAAGAACGATAAGAACGGTATCCTTGCGCTTCTTTCCCTTGACCAAGACGGTGTCACCACGGAATAATCCCAATACCTCCATGGTGTTGTTGGAGAGGGCGATAATAGAGTTGTCATCGTTGACGGCATCGGTAACCCTGTTTGCAACAGATCATCAGTATTTGCATATCATTGAATCCAGAGGGATAGGCTTACATTAACGAGTTTGGCTTCTTCTTCTTCTTGAGAATAGCAGTTGCAGTATCGTCGGCCTGGGAACTGTCAGTATCCGCCATGGGCCGGCTAGATCGTACGGTGGCGTTATATGCTTACATCTTTGTGTTCTGCGCCGGAAGGGTCACTGTGGAAACAGTCAGTAAATCTATTGCCATGAAGCTTGACCTCACAAGTGTGAACTCACTGCAAGTTGACCTTCTTCTTGCTGACATAGTCTGGTTCGGCAGACATGGTGATGGTGTGAGCTCAGATCTGGCGATAGACAAGTGGTATGAGCAGGATGTCCTCGCGGAGCTGTGAACGTATTGTTCAAGTGAGTGAAGTGAGGTATTGGGTCTGTGACTGCACGGAACAGTTGTGATGATATGTCACAGACAATATAAAGTGTGATGGTTGAAGTGAGGAAGATGAGGTGTTGGAGTTGTGAAGTGTCCAAGTTATGATGATGTTGATCAAGGTACAGAAGCAGCCCAAGCTTCGGTGATAGGTACCGTAGCCTACTAGCCTCGCTTAAATGAACTGACTCTTGTTGCTTGTCGCCGCTATCCTCCGGATTCGACAGAGTTCCAGGGCGATTATGAGAGCTGGCCAGTGCGGATTGTTAGTGGTGAAATGTGGCCCAAGGTTGCGAAAACCAGGCAACGAGATGGTGCGTGGCTACTTTTTGGAAAATGAGTGCAGAACCTGATGATTATTCACTTTATTTTATTTCTTTTGAATCTCGCTTTGTACTTTATGGCTTTTTTCTGCTTTCAAATAGGGCTCTGTGTCACTTGATATGCAGATGGACTTTTTTAATCGCTAATATTCTACAAACAGTACTTTTAAGACGTTTCTAGAAGCTCACCCATCCATAGTCGCCTTCCTGCTTTTGAAGTGATTCCAACCTAATTTCATCATATCGCAATCACGTGATAATGACCCACGTGATATGGTTTATAAAACACTTTTTGAGAACAACCAAGTGGTTATCTGAACACAACAATACTCCTTGCAACCAGAAAATGCTCGAATCAAGCTTGAGGCCAACGGGGGAACATAATACAGAAACGAATGTTATGGTATGATGGGGAATAGAGGACGCTTATAACATCCTCTATGCTGGAAAAGATAACGACTGAAGGAAACAGGGTTCCAATACAGACTCATGTGCCTTGAGAAACAGATAACGACTGAAAGAAACAAGCTTTCAACAATCCAGACCCATGTGACTTGAGAAATAGAGGATGCAAAACACCACACCTTCACAAAAAAGATAACGAGTGTTAGAGACGAGCTTCTAACAATCCTGACCCGTGTAGGTAATGGAGGACGCCAAAGGCATCATTTTCACCGGAAAGAACAACGAGTGTGAGAGACGATCTGGCAATCCTGTCTCGTCTACCCCATCTCTATCGATGGCGGCGTGCATCCGTTAACAAGAAAAGATAATGAATGTAAGGGACAAGCTTTAACCACCATGCCTCATGCGCTTCATCCATGTCGATGCCGGCGTGAATCTTTCGATTAGAACATGAGAAGAGAAGGTCGTTGCGCAACCAGCTTCAATGTTTGGCCACATCGACCAAGCCGAAATGCTACCACGTACTCGACCTCCTCAACGCAGCTTCACACGGATCCATCTCAGCATCCGCCTGGCTCCTGGACACCTCTGGCCATGAATTCAACCTCATTCTCCAGTCGATGATGCGTAACCTTGGGGATGCAGGAACACGCGAGTAATGCTCCGCAGCCAAGGCCATGGCCGATACTGGATATGGGTTGCGAGCTCTGTTGTAGAGGAGCCCCTCTGAAAGCATCAAAGACAGGAACTCACGGCTCTGGCCGAATGAACGGGGTGACCCTGGCGTCGGTATGGTCGAAAAGGGCGTGTCAGAAGACGGTATGGTCGAACAAGGCATTCCAGAAGACGGTATGGTTGAACTAGGCATGCCAGAAGACGGTATAGTTGAACAAGGCATGCCGGAAGACGGTATGGTTGAACAAGGTAAGCCGGGAGTCGGCAGAGTCGGTCGAAGCGAGCTGGGAATCGGGGTAGTCCAACTCCTAACTGGAGAGCGAGGGACGAAGGCGGAAGCTGCTGGGTGCCCTGGAGGACTGGCGGCAGACGCCATATGGTTGCCATCGCCATTGAGCCGTGGCTCATATGGGTTATATGTGCGTCTTCGTTTCGGGCTTCGCTCTGGGCTAGAGTTTTGGTCTTCGGAGCTGCAGGCAGAACCCTGCATCGAGTGAGTCTCGCTGGGCTGGTTAGCAAGTGGCCAGTCTGATCTACCCCCCGTGGTATCAAGCTCACCTCAGGCCTGGGGTGAGGGTCCTTGGTCGTCCCATTGACTCATCAGTGTCGTATCCCGACATATTTGAAGTCGAAACCGCTGGCGGATAGAAAGAATAAACAGGCTCAGGTACTGTGTCGGTATTTGGACTGGGTGGGTGTGACTTATGCAGCAAGGCTAGACTTGGAGCTTCAACGGCGTGGCGATTTGCTGCTCTCGAGTTGGCTCGGAGTCGATTTGGTGACAGGTTAGTAACTAGTAATGGTTGGATAGCAACTGAGGGGGCAAATTAAAAAAAAGGAGGGGATGCAGGTGGTATTTATTTAACCAAAGCTCCGAATCACCCCAGAGCTGCCTGGACCAGCATATCTGATCTGGTCTCTGAAAGGCTGGCAAGGCTGCGCCGCGTCCGGCGGTTGGTACGAGAAATCCTTCGGCATCAAACCTTGAAATGACGCCCATGTAATGAAATGATGGGCCAGATGGCTAAACCAGGTCGACATCCCATTTGTTGGGCGTAACCATGGCAAAACTTGCGTTCCCACGGTGGTGTTGACTGGCATGATGACGCTGATGGTGGGGGAACCTGTGCTGTAGGGAGGCTGTGCGGGCAGCAAGGCTACGCTCGACGACGATACTTTCCCTACCCCCAATAACAAAAGCCATGAAAAGGATATAGAAAATATCGATTCTAGGACTCCGACAGTGCACTAGCAGCGAGCTGAAGCTCGATCCTTTTGAATGGTGAGGTTTTGACCTTCATCCTTCATCCAGCGTCAAGCGCGATTGGCTGTGGCTGCCTGTGGTTGGGGAAAGCTGGTGCGCCCAGGTGCCCAGCCTCAACACCAGCCACAGTAAGCCCGCGTCGTGCTCCTGTCATATCACGTCCATCGACCTATTGATCAAGTACGTACATTTCAATGGCGTATCTAGAGCGGCCAAGTTCTAGGAAATACTCTGATCTGCTCGGGCCTACTGGAAACTCCGTGGGCCTGGCTAATTGCAGAATCCGCTGCTTTTGACGATGTTGAAATGACACCTCATTTACCCGGTCCGTTTTGATGCTCACGAGCTCCCTATATCTCGTGTCAAGAGAAACATGCAAGACCTGCTCTCCAATCGCTTCACCAGCCTTGCCTTCGGTCAAACTTGATGACGGTTCCTTGTTCCTGCATTTCCAGTTTTCTACCAGTCTCGTGCTCCCGGTATGTGTCAGCGAATTGCTTCCCGCATGAGAATCTCAACGGCAAAGAGACCGCATGGCAGGCAACAGCCGGTCCTTGCATTACGGAATGGGAATCAAGCATTGGCCGTGGAATTAAATCCCTCTGATCATCCCTCCGAACCCCGAACCCAAGAAACAGCACAGCCTTTTGGCTGGATGAGTTCTGCAGGAGGCCCGAAAAAGAGTGCTTACAGCATGGTCACTTTGATAGGCCTGGTTGTGCATTGCATGTCTCGCGGTGGCGGGACGCGACGTTAGTCTCGGTCTTGAGACTAACGTCTCATGTCATATTTGTTATGACACCGAGGGGGTTCCATGTAAGCAATATAGCAATGTCCAAGGAGCAGTCCCAGACCCAGACCCGCCCTTCCGTCAGCCGCGCAGCTCGCGCAACGCGCGCGTAACTCATATCTCGGTGGCAAACCCTTAGGGTTGCGGGGATGCCAAGCGCTAAGCCCTTGTCAACGGATCCTTCAACACGGCGACGGAGAAAGAGGATGGTGGCAAACCCGATCGGTGCTGATGGGAATGGAATGCGAATACGCTTTCCGCCATGTTAACGCGCCTGGGCCCTACCTGTCATCCACTCTCCGGATACCGTTCGGACTTAAGCTCATGGGGTGAATCCTGTGATATACGCGTATTTAATATACCCTCATGCACTGTGGCGTTTTGGACGCCCCACTTGTGCTGTTATCGGATTCGAGGTATGGACTACAGGCCAAAGCGTCATCCTCTTATCCTGAGGCCATTGCTGAAGTGGTGGCCTTGGGACAGAGATCAGGACCTTATTTAGCCTGAATCGTCGTGAGACGGCTGATAGGTGGCTGCAAATGGCACAGCAGACTCGCTGAGACCGGAATCACTGCACAGTAGATGGCACCGGACATTGCTCAACTGGTATCGTACCATTGGCAGCCTGAGTCCGCAGATTTGCATTCCGTTAACTGCCTCTCTAAGTTCATAAAATGGTATTCCAACGCTAATATATCATTATTAAGCTACTCCCCTCCTGCTCCATAGCACCGCCGCCGGGTGCCTTGGATAAGTATCCTCAAGCATAAGTCCCCCCGCTACTTGGCCAATATCGCCGCTGCCGGGTGCGTTTTATAAGATTTACTGATCAGAACCCCCCCCTTCGTGCTATCCTTGAAGAAGCAATTGTGCCCTATTCCTAGGTTTAAGACCGAGTCCCACACGACACCCACGCATGGAGCCCCGAGTTCTATCAGGTTAATACAGCCCTGGACGCAGCCGTTGAGACTGGTAGCGTTTATGCCGCCGGTGTCCTGGCCGGGAGCGAAGTTGGCCTCGCAGTAGAGGTCGAAATTAAAGGCGTTCCCGGTGTTGGAGCTTTTGATGGCGCGGGTGGTTCCGTTTATGGCGGGGCAGTCTATAGGCAAAGGGGTGGTTGGGATGGGTCCCGCGGAAGTGGTTGTCGTTGAATGAGGTTGTGTTGTTGTTGTGTGGGAACCTGAGGAGGGCTTTGGTTAACGGGAATGCTTCAGTGGTTGGTCGGGGAGAAGTAATGCCTGAGGGATAAATACCTGTCTTTGTGGGAGAAGTGCCACTGCTTGATGATCCGGAGACGGCAGGGTTGTCCACACTACACGCGTGTTAAAACCGTTGATTTCTTGCGGGGGCGGCGATAGCAAAATGACCAGCCGGGGGGTTTTCGGAATTGGAGGTACTCACTTGTTGCTTGTCGAATGCCTCGACCCAACAACTCCACCAACGACCGCGGCTACGATGACAGCCACGAGTATGATGCCAGCAACGATAGCGAATGTGCGCTTCCTCAACCCGCAGTACGTTGCGGCTCCTTTATGACGAGCCGACTGGGCGCTCTCTAATCCACCATCGGGCGCAACCTCGATGCCTTGGTATGCCGTATCTCCTCCCTTTTCTATTTTTTCTGTTCCATTGCTGTGCACAACCTCTAGACCTGGTTGCGGCGGCACAACCTGAAGCCCTTCGTGCGCGGGAACAACCTGCAGGCCTTCGCTTTCTGGGTATTCATTCGGGGCCATGGTGACTTCTCATATACGGGTTCCTGGCGTGTAATCGCACTGTCACGCTTTGGATAACGGCCGATGGATTCTCATATGGGGGGAGTGGCTGTAGAGCGACGTGTGAGAGATGAGGCGAAAAGAGAGAAGAGTTCCGATGGAGGAGATAGCCAAGGTAGAGATGTCTATCACTGACAGGAAAGCTCAAACAAGGCCAAAAAGACCCCCATCAAGCATTCAGGGGGGCCGCATGGTTTGAAATCCTTCATTACTTCCCTCGCGATGCCGATAGGCACAGAGATATAGTCTTGCATTCAGCTCGGTTTTATATCCACAAAAGTTTACTCATTGAGGAAGTGAATCGCAATAAACCCTGCTAGATCTGACAAGACCCTTGGCAGGTGGGTGTGGCGCATGTGTGGATGTAAGATTAAGCAAGCATGGCATTGGTCCGTGGTTTTACTATTTCCTAAAATGTCTAGAATACCCCACTAAGCGCATGGAAGGATGATGATGATCAATTGCTCGCCATCACGGCTATCACCGCTATCACCGCTGCGTCTATTATTATTCCCACGCAGGCGCTACGGAGTATAATACTACGAGTCTGCACTAAGTTACTCAACCATATCCTCTGCCGACCTCAATCCAGCCCCATAATCGCCCGCGTTCGGCGTGCGCAAAATCGTGTGAACATGAAATTTCTCGGGCTCGGTATTTGATAAGAAGACGCCCGAGTGGTGGTCAAACTCCATAATGATAACCGAGCTCTGGATGCGGTAATAGAATGCATCGTCGTTGCCCCACCTGCCAATCCAGCAAAAATACGTCTGGTCGAGATGGTCGGCAACTTGCTTTAAGCGGATTTTCCGCGCCGAATCAGGTAAATATAGCACAAAGTGATAGGCGATGTCGAGGATTAGCTGCTTCTGCTTGGCCGTGAAGGTAGCCACAGAAACTCCTTCAAGAGGCACAATGCGGTTGTCGCGGAACGCGCCGCAGACGTGCCGCTGGTCGTCTGGGTTCCAGCGATCTTTTGACAAGTCGCCTGATTGAAGCATTGCGGGGTCGCGGAGGAGTTTGAAGATCTGCGCTTTCTCCTGGGACGGGCCGGGGAGGCTCTGCATGAGCTCAAGGCCGAGGTTTCCCTCGTCGTGAAGGATCTCCGTGCCAGCGAAGGGGCCGGCGTCTATCAGATTTGGCTCGGCGCCGGTGAAAGTTGGGGATATGACGATTTGGCGGCCGTGGAGGAAGACGTTCAGACAGAGGTGATGTCCGTATAGGGACCAGCCCCAGGGTTTGTCTTTAGAGGGGGTGCCGAAGACGAGGAAGTTGTAGGAGAGTTCGTTCATGATCTTGGGAAGTTCGCATATTTGCCCAAGATACTGGTTAATGCGCATAGCTGCTAGAGCCTTTGCATACCCCTCTGTGGAAAAGGTCGCCTTGAGAACATCGAGGACAGAAGCCGCGGCTCTGGCATCTAGCTCCTCGAGTCGGACGCCGAGTGGTCGCAGGAGTATCTCTGGGTTTGACCATGCTCGCCACTCTTTGGCGTTCAGAGGAAAGGAAACCTTCTCTTTCTGCTCTGGGCTGATCTGATCAAAGACCTTGTCGACTGCGGCTACGATGGACTCGATTGGCACGCCTTCATCTCGTGACTGGAACAAATTCGGGATCACATTTCCTGTCTTCGGATCAATAATAAACCCCCAAGAAGGGATTAGGACGGAGGCAAACCATCTGTTGTCAGTCCCTTATATGGTTCTCGTAACAACTCCTGCCACGTCTGGGTCAGATCGTAAAGCCAAGGAGGGTTGTGCGACTTCTGGAAGTTCTCCGCGTATTCGTAACAATCCTGAACCTTTGCGGTTTGGAATCGCAGCGTGTTAAGGTCTGGAATGTACTTGCGAAACCCTGCGGGTTCTTTCCCCTCTACTATGCTGTCCTTTGAGCCCATAGTAATTGGGGGATGGATTCTTCCAGGAAGTGAAAAAGTGGCAGAACGATCAGTTAGACATTTAACACGAATTCGATATGGGCCAACTCAGTATAGCCGTGTTTGGTATTTTCCACCATCTATATAACAACAACCTTACAATATCCCTGGGAGCTATGGCCCATTGTGAGATCTGGGCATGTGGTATAGCTGTCGGACCTGTCCACCTGTATCCGAGTAAGCCAGAGGAGTGGACGGCAATCGTGGGGTTTGAAAGTACCATCCCCACACCCACTTTGTAAGATATCCCACACGCCACTGTAATAAAGGTTAGAGGCGAATGCTTCCCCGCGCAATATATCTGGCTTCATGCTTTCCAAAAACAGCCAAGTTGTGGGGATGACGACCTCGGCACATATTTATCCTTCCCGGATACTGTATTCGTGGACATGGTGGCGCTGGTGGTGGGCGGGAAATCCATTACCCGCAACCCCTCCACACCTTCCGCTGCCCCTCAACCTCACTATCCCACAGGGTATGCGGCCGATGCACTGAAGCTCCCATTGATCTGCGGATGGGGAAAGGTGTTGGAATCGGAATGGGGATAAACGTGAATGCGATAGCGGTACTTTGAACTTTTTTTACTTCTGCGTCCTCAAAGCATATATTTATTCCAAGTAATTCCACTTGAGCCTCGTTTTTACTCTCATCTGCCTAATCCTCGACCCTCAATTGTTGAAAGCACTGTCAAGTATCATATTTCTCAGTTCTAAACACGACTCACATACCAGTTACCGAATATCAAAGACAAAATGGCGGACGAAGTAAAGAAGCTGAAGATATGCATCATTGGCGCTGGTATGGAACCTATCTTTTGCTGAACGGCTTTGTATGCGGCATTGACTGACGTGTTCATCTTTGTAGGTATGGGCGGACTGGCTTGTGCTCTAGCATTAGCCAAGAAAGGATTCCAAGATATTGAAGTGTTTGAGACAGCCTCAAACCTCGGTTTTGTTGGCGCCGGTATCCAACTCGCTCCAAATATGGTCCGGATTCTCGACAGGCTTGGTGTTTGGGGGGAAGTGGAGAAAGAAGCTGTCATACTGAAAGAAACAAGCATTAGACGTGCGTGCTACATATTTCCTCATGCAATGCCTTGGGCTAACTTCAACAGAGGGCGCAACGGACGCCGAGTTAGGACATGTGTCATTGGACCATGTGTACAAGACTTACGGCTATTACCACTCAGTCGGCCACAGAGCTTCGTTAGCAGGTGCTCTATATAACGGTTGCAAGCGCGAAGAAAGCATCAAATTCCACTTTTCCACAGCCATGGGAGGGGTGACATCGTTCTCTCCAAAGCCAACCTTCACAGTTACGCCACGAGACGGGGAGCCTTACACAGTCGAGGCCGACATCCTCCTATCCTCCGACGGAGTAAAGAGCGTAACCCGAGTCGAAATGCTCAAACAGATCGGAGCCACTGCAGAGATCATAGACACAAAGCAGGCCGCCTACCGTATCATGCTGACGCGCGAGCAAATGAAAGACGACCCCGAACTGCTCGCCCTTATCAACGGTCAGCGCGCCACTCGCTGGGTTGGGGAGAAGAGGCACATCATCGCATATCCCGTCTCTGGGAATAACATCTACAACCTCTCCACCACACAACCCGATACCAACTTCGCTGCCGCGCCATCCGAGACTTACACCACCAAGGGCTCGAAATCAGCTATGCTTGGCGTCTTCTCAGACTTCTGCCCGCTCATCCAGCGCATGTTGAATCTCGTCCCCGAAGGCGAGGTTTGCGAGTGGAAACTGCGAGTGCATTCCCCACTCCCGACATGGGTCCACGGCTCCGTCGGTCTGGTAGGCGACGCATGCCACCCGACGCTGCCGCATATGAACCAAGGAGCGGCACAGGCGATTGAAGATGCGGGCGTACTGGGGGAGGTGCTTGCGCTACTGCCGGACGGGAGCCCGGAGAGCATCAATAAGGCGTTGAGGGTGTATGAGGGGGTGCGGAAGGAGCGGGCAGAGATGCTGGTTGAGCTTGCGGCAGCCTCGGGACGGGCGATGCATTTGGGAGAGGGGAAGGCGAAGGAGGAGCGCGATAGGGCGTTTAAGGAGGGGAAGGCGGTGCCAGATAAGTGGGCGGATGCGCAGGTACAGAAGACGATTTATGGGTTTGATTGTATGGAGGTTGCCAAGGAGGCGTTTAAGGAGGAGTTTGGGAAGATGTAAGAGTGGTTGTGGTGGTATTGGGTAGTATATCAGTTGCCAATGTACAAAGCATTAAAATCACTGTTTTCGCAGTAAACTTTCCATTAATAAACGAAAGTGGTGCCTGCAGCCGGCTGAGATATTGCACATATAGAGGTAAAATAAACAAAGCATGGCTCGCCGAGGTACAGACACTAGCTATACTCGCTACCATTAAGCCTTTGAGGTTTCAATTCCCTGTGGCTCAATATCTTCCTCGTGTCCGTTCTTCCTAAACGAAGGGCCACGCCAATGAGCCACTGCTGTAGGAAAGATGCTCACGCCCACCATAAGCGCCACGGCAACACCAGCGCTGGCAGCCACACCGACGTTTTGGAACATAGCAGGGAACCTAATGACATGGTATTAGCTTGATTATCTGTTGGACCGATGCATAGAATGGATCTACGCGTATGCGAAAAAAGTGCTGCGGATAGAAAGACTACATACCAGAACGGCCCAATAAAACCCCACATCTGGCGCACAAATGTGATAAACACGCCAATGCTAGCTGACTCCTGTGGATGGCAGTCGACGGCATAAGTGATGAGCACGGTGGTAATGATCTGGTTTCCGCCACCAGCAAATGCAATCCCGATGACGGGCGAGATATTCCAATGCAAATCCGGCGCCTGTGCCGTGCGCACCAAGAAGACCACTATCCCCATGATCCCGAGCAAGAATCCCGGGTAGCTAAGCCACAGCCTGAACTCGGGTGCTGGCGCACGACCAATTTTCTTCGCACGGTGGTTCATCCAGGTATCCGACAGAATACCACCTAGCTGCTCGCCAATGACGGAGCCGATGATGATGCCGAGGAACTGAAGGCCGAGCTGTTGCTCGTTGAAGTGGAATTTCTCGCCGAAGAGCTGGGGCAGCTCGACGCTGACGAGGACGCTGCAGAAGAGGAAAGTCATTGCGTAGGCGATGGCTGGGAGGAGGATACAGAGCTTGCGGCTGAGGAAGAGGGGCTGGATGAACTCGTAGGCGCTGATGGGGGAGGGGTCGATGCGGCTGAATTGGAGGTATTCTTGCTTGAAGTCCGAGCCGTGGTGCGTGACGCCATTACGGATGTAACGGGTTTCAGGGCCGAGGAAGAGGTAGAGAATTAATTGGACGCCATTGACCTGTTGCCAGAGGTTAGAAAGAAGACCTGGGGTGCGAATGGGAGACTTACGATTGCGAGAATCCAGTAGATCCATCTGTAGCCGACGCGCTCTGCAACGAAGCCAAAGATGAAGGGGGAAAGCGGGACGCCGAGGGTGACTAGCAGAGTCCAGATGCCCATGTACCGGGCGCGCTCCTTCTTGAAGAAAGTCTCCATGACAACGGCGCTGCCAATGGCTGCTGGAGGACTGATGAAGAATGCAACGATGGCTCTGCATACAGACATTGAGTTATAGTTTGGGCTCTTCGCGCAGCCGATATTGCCTAACAAGCTGCATATGAGAGAGAGCAGGAAGACGGGGCGTCGTCCATAACGATGAGAGATCGGCTTCCAGATGAGCGGTGCTACCCCAAGAATGGCGATCTGGAGAGACGTGAGGTACGTAATATCCTGGAGCGGTCTGCCCAAATCCTTTGCCATGACTTGATAGGCAGGAATGATGGAGGCAGCAATGAACGTCGACATGCAAGCGTGGAACGCAACGAGAATAAGATTGATAACTTTCTGCAAAGTGGCACTTGAGTTAGTCAAGTTAGAAGAATCCGTAGAAGCAAGGGCAACATGCCTTCGACGAGGTCCAGTTATAAGGGTCTGCATCTCCCATTCCTGGAATTGGATCAAGCTCCAGGGTGCCGTGACGCTGCATCAGGTATTCCCGATGCTCCGGGGAAAGTGCATCAGTGGTTTCGGGATGCACATAGGTGGTGTGCTCTGTTGTTTGTTCCATGTCCTCGTTATGCTCTGCGCTGGGTTTCCCTGGCCCGTTGTTGCCAATGCTGGGCAGCCCATCAGACGGTTGGCCCAGACCCTTTTCGTCTGTTGAGGTTGCCATGGCTTGCAGTCCAAAAGAAGCTTAAAAAATACAAACACTGGCAATTGGCTCGATTGAGGTTCTCCGGGGATCTCCGTGTAGCAACTGTACCAACTGTACTAAGGGACTATCACACAAGCTGTGGGAAGCTCCAGCGTTTTATGAAAAATATAAGGACTATAAATCAGCATGAGAGATGTGTAATGGATGAACTATAGTAGGTGGTCCCAATAGCTCCTTTTAAGGATCATCTGCCGCGTTTTGTAGCATCAGGACCCGAGCTAATATGATAACCATGTACCATGTGGGAAGCTGGGGACTACTACAGTTTACGGGCCAATGAACGGAGCCCCCGCACGATTCATTCGCCTTTCCCCACACCAAATATGGGCTTCCCCTCAAACTGACCAGGACCGTCTCCACAGTCTTCCCCACAATGAAACTCAATAAAATTCCATGTGGAAAAGTGGAAAAGTGGGAGAGTGTGGACGCGCAATTTTACATGTCCGCAGCGGAGAACACTGTGTTCTACTCCGCATTCTATTTTGAATTGTGTTATCCGTTCCCCCGCAAATCGATTTGGGCCAAAATCGCTGTCATAAAAGTCTAAATACACAGTAGAAAGTTTCACTGGGGAAAAGTTAAAAGCCCTTGGCGTCCGAAGCCCTTACGGACGTGGCCACGCGCCCAGCTCGGTAGATCCCCGGCGTACCCTGATCCGACCACTGTGGCGGGCTGTGCTTTGTCTGGGCAAGGCTTAAAACCAAGAAGACCAAGCCCGACGACGCCACTTTTTGATCCATTACGTTGTTCATAAATCACCCTAATTGCTGACTGATGCGACGGCAGTAGGCGACGGCAACGTCTACGCCTATAATATCGCGGAACTTCCGATTTTTTCACACCAGGCAGGCCGCGATACCAACGATGGAATGTAGATATTGCCGGAAGACATTCTCCAAGGGAGAGCATTTGCGGGTAAGTTATAACCGGCGTTGCGCCTCGAATTAATTATTAACGGGTCGCTTAGAGACATGAACGCTGCCGTAAGCACCACCTGCTGTTGTTTCCTTACAAACGGTTACCAATACTTAACAATTGGAATATACCTTACCCGATTGCCCGCGGCTAACAGTTGGATGTAAAGATACTGGATCTCGCCCCTTCGTTTGCGCCGACTGCAAAAGACCCTTTGCGCGGCAGGATGCCTTGATTCGCCATGAAAGACTGCACACGCGCAAGGAAGGCGCGGAGTATGCCTCCCCTGCTTCAAGCGCTGCCACTCAGGCACCGGCGCTGGCAGCTTCTATGTCTCAAGTCGTCAATACCGGTGTCAGGAGAACGGCGCCCAGCGCAGAGGCCGGAACTCCAGAGCAGACATGGATGGAGCAGCAGTCCATGAACTCGGAGGTGCCAGATATGCTTCAGGCCCCCGATATCGGATCTGATCTGATATGGCCCGATTCGGAAACGTTATTTCAGACGATCATGTCGATGGATTCGACGAACCAGTGGCAGATGCCTCTGGGTACGCTGCCGTTCTTGCCTGGTGTTCAGCAGGCGGGTAGCGATATCTGTGACAACCAGAGCAATAACTTCAAATCTCCAGACTCGTTTGATGACCGCGGGCCGGCTATTAGTGCTATCCCATCTGGAGGAAGCCATCGTGCTGTGCACGATGTCAGTAAAATGGTCTCCAACTTAGTAAGCCCCTGAATGTCTTGCGCGCCATGTCTTATAGCTCACGATATGGCTAGTCTTCAAGTGTTACAGCGGCAATAGAGGCCACTTCTATCACTTCTGTTTTCCTGGACGAATGTCTGCACATGTTTTTCGTCCGTTTTATCCCTACATTCCCTGTCTTGCACCGCGCAACATTTGTATTCCGAGAGAGTACACAGCCATTATTGCTCAACGCTATGGCAATTGGCTCCTTATATCTTGGCCCCAAAGATTCGATTGCGAAGGGCGAGGCCTTATGGCGGCTGGCACATATTGCTGTTGCTACCAATTGGGAAACATTAATTACACACCGTGGACCATATGACTCCTGTAAAGGAGTTCAGCTTGTTCTGACCGCATTATTGGGGCAAGTGTATGGTGCATTATCAAAGGTATTTAACCAGACCCAGCGATATAAGACATGATGCTCATACATCATCTATAGAACAGGGACGTCCGAACCACAAGCCAGGCATTCCACGCAATCGGCTTCTTCTGGGCCAGACACTGCGGAATGTTTGATAGCCCGCCATACCCCACAACCAATCTACCGCCGCTCAATGCGCCAGAAGCAACAATAGACCAAGAATGGAGGATATGGACAGCCAGAGAGATCCAACAACGTGCACTACTAGGCCATTACGTGCTCGATGGTCTAACAGCGCGCATGTCCGGAAGGCCAACTTCAGTTCGCCATGCCGCGAATTCCTTAAACCTTCCCAGCGGCGAAGCAGCATTCGAAGCCAGCACAGGCCTAGCATGGCTGAACTGCATGCACTCTGAAAACCCCAACCCACCCACCTTCCGCAGCATATTCTCCTCGCTCTTCTCCCTCCAAGCACCGGCCCCCACAAACCACACATTCTCCGCCTTCTCCTTCCGCGTCATCCTCGAAGGCCTCCAATCCCTCGTCTCAGACTGCGCCGACGACCACGCCACCGTCGGCGTCCCCGCCAAACCCGAAGTGCGCACCGCACTCCTACGGGTCTACACCTGGATCACGGCAAGCACACACCTCCCCAGCGCCGACACACTCGAGATTCTCCTACAATGGCACGCCACCTGCCTGAACGCCTGCATCGACTCGTCCCTCCTCTGCCGGCACATCTGCGCGCGCTATTCCATATCTCAACACGTCTGGGGTGGCAGCAAAGCTGCCATTCCCGGCCTTGACCTCGTCAAGTGGGCTAACTCCGAGGACTCTCGTAAGGCTCTCTTGCACGCTATCGCAATCCAAGAGATGGTTGAGCAGCTGCCGCGGGGACGGGCGCATGTAATCCACATACCGAGCTGTCTGTTCTCAGCAGCGACGTTATTTAGTGTTTTCGCGCTGGCAGGGATAGCGCAGGTGAACTTGCCGAGTGTGGTGGATTGGAAGTACCTTGTGTCGCGAGCTGATGATGCGTCGGTGATGATGACGGCATTGGAGGAGGCGAGTGTGAGTTCGGAGACGAAGAGGTTTGTGATGGGGGAGCATCCGTCGATGTTTGGGGTGGGAGGGGCGTCGAGGAATTTGATGTATGAGTTGAATTCGATGCAGAAGCTGTTTCGCTGCTTGACGTCACAGTGGGGGATATCGATTGATATGGAGGTTGTTATGGATCAGTGGATTGCGCTTTGTCATTGAGCGTACAAAGCAAGCATTCATTATCATATGTCTATCTATAATGGGAAGAGTGACAAAAGTGAAAGGCCTCGCTCGCAGCCGACTCATAAAGGGTCAAGCAACAAAGCCTCATCGGCGACTCGAACGAGCCACCTCCTCCCATTTCCTTCCTCAAAAAAAGGCAAAAAAATATATAAAAACATGGCCAGACCCAGATTCGAACTGTGGTCCTCCGTCGGTTCTCAACCTCAAACTCGGGGTGCTTGCCGAAGGCGAGTTTGGATACTATCCAAAACCGGTTGATAATTGAGAGACGGACATCTTACCGTTAGACCATCTAGCCTTTTGAATTAAAGACTATGCGTATAAAACGCTATATACACCGGACGTCCTGCATAGGGGTAGGTTTAGTAAGGGGGAAAGGGGGGAGGGTGGGGGGAGAGAGGAGCAACACAACACACACCTTGAGGTGCTAGAGCCCCGAGGGGCATGGCCCGATCATAGACCCAGACGAAGTACTTCGGCTTAAAGAGTCTCATCCAAATTTCACATCTATAGCTTGACATTGTCATACCGTAAACATGTACAAAATATATATCTGTAATTTGAAGGCCATCTATCCGCCCAAATATCTACACCCAACACCCCCCGAACCATATATACACAGCATCACACCCCTTATACCCATCACGCACC
Source organism: Pseudogymnoascus sp. 05NY08 (assembly GCA_001662605.1). NCBI lineage: Eukaryota > Fungi > Ascomycota > Leotiomycetes > Thelebolales > Thelebolaceae > Pseudogymnoascus > Pseudogymnoascus sp. 05NY08. The sequence goes on from KV458809.1 coordinate 209,459, forward strand.
AACCAAACCAGGCCACTTCTCAATAATATATTCCACCACCGCATCTGGTCCCTTCTCAACCTGCAATCCCTGTGGCAGCGCCATTGTCCTTATCCCCGGCTTCGTCTCTCGTGCAATCGCCTGGATCCTATTGCTCTCCTCGGGCGTCCACATCGACGCACAGAACTGATTCCATTAGCACTTACTCACTCTTAGCCAGGCTATCTCCATGTGCTTACCAAAACATCCGGTTGGATCTTCTCAACCAAGTCCTTCACTTCATCGATAGCTAATCCGTTTATCAGCAGCTGCGCTCATCACCAGGGAGAGGCTGGTGGTAGAGAGAGAGGGGGAGATTTACTCTCAGCATTAGCAGCATGGATAATCGTGTAATCTGCCTTCACATCTTCAACCACGCGCCCAACAAGTCTCTTTGCGCGCTCAGGAGCCTTGTTGACCGTGACCAACTTGAAAGGTCCAAGAGGCTTGTTCGCTTCCGCCATATTTGTAACTGGTAATTCGAGATTGGGAGACGAAAAGCGTAAAATCGAAAAGTTATAATTATTCGTAGATTCGGTTTAATTCGCAGCAGGGTTATAGATTTCTCAAAGTATGTAAAGCGATGAGGGGGAAATGGTTATATTGTATTACGCCATCCGTCTAGCTCATGTCGCGGCCCTGCTGGCTGGCCTGCCTTTCTATTAAAGAGGGGCTGTTGCGGCATCGGAATCCCATCCCACACTCGGCATATCGCCCGTTAGAGAATATCTCACTTGCCTCGCCATACTCTACTCCGTAGACACGACTCGTCTCAATTCCACCCGCTCATATCGTCATCCCCACGCGCCTCCAACATGTAAGATCACTACGACCTCGCCCTCCGAACCCCCTAGCTCTCCACAACAGCCACTGTGGGGACCCCTGTCGTACGGAGGTGGGGATCTATTCGGAGGTGCAGGGGTCGGATATCCCTTTTCCCGGTGGACCCCTCACCCTTAGTCATCTGATTTAGGGAGGGGGAAGTCACGTGCTAGGCTCCGAATCGGGGGCTCTATTGAGGACTGCTTGTGGATTGATAGCTGTTGATTATAGAAGAAGCGCCGATTTTTGATTATTTGAGGCTCAAGTGCATATTTTAGTTTGGGTATTATTGCAGTGAAAGATTTAGCAACGTCAAGTTTCCGATTTCCTGCGATAACAGCAAGCAACCTTGAGACCTCGCCGTCCAGCTTACAAACACAAAGCTTCATATACCATCCAAGATGGCAGCCGCTTCATTCAATCGCAAGTACTCTAAACAAACCCAGCAGCGCCACCTTTGCCTATTTCTAACACAAGACACAGGTCTAGTACGCTTCATCCCCAAAGCGGACAGCTCAGCGATTCTCCTCGGCCAGCCCGCCGACAGCGCCGTGGACGTCGGAGCAGCTCTGCGCGCTGGGAAGGAAGTCCTCGTTGATATCTTCAGCGGAAAGTCTGCGCTTAGCCCAGGGTCGAAGACGGGGAAGACCGAGTCGATAGCGAGGCTTTTGTCGCCGCTGGCGCAGGAGGAGATTGGCACGATTAGATGTATTGGGCTTAACGTGCGTGATCTCGTGGATGTGTCTGGTGAGGAGCTATGAGGAGTGCCGGCTAACAGGAGTAATAGTATGCTCAACATGCGAAGGAGGTCAAGATGGCGCTGCCGACTCTGCCTACCCTATTCCTGTATGCAGCCCATTTCCGTCCCCAGCCATGGAGTGCAAGAGTATATGATCTAACTTTCTCCCAGCAAGCCGGAAACTGCCCTAGCAGACCCCTGGCCAACGCCTTTCACGATCCCCAAATCCACGATTGGGGATGACACCACTGACTTCGAGTCCGAACTCGCTATTGTTATCGGTCGTCCAGCAAAGGATGTTTCGGAGGCTGATGCGCTTGACTATGTCTTGGGCTACACAGCAGCGAACGACATCTCGGCACGTACTGCTCAGTTTGCGCAGACGCAGTGGTGTTTCTCGAAGGGCTTTGATGGCGCGTGTCCGATTGGTATGTTGATACTGAACGTTGTGTTGAGAACGTCAGCTACGGATTGTGACTGACAATGAACACAGGCCCCGTGTTGATCTCCAGCAAGGAGTACGACGTAAGTAAACTCCGAGTCCGCGGCCTGAAGAACGGACGAGTCTTGCAAGACTGTGGGACCGAGTAAGTACCCCCTATTCTTATTCCTAATGTTCTCAATGTCGATCGTCGATGAAGTTTATGAACATGATCGATACTGACATCGTGAAAAGCGACCTGATCTTCTCCGTCGCCAAGATCGTGAGCTTCCTCTCGCAGGGAACGACGCTGAAGCCCGGGACGGTCATCCTGACCGGCACTCCAGCGGGTGTGGGCCACGGCTTCTCGCCGAAGGAGTACCTTCGTGACGGCGACGAGTTCTCTGTTGAGATCCTGCCTGGTATCGGGACGTTGACGACGGCGTTTGTCAATGAGAAATAGAGTGACAGAGTGCAGCAACCGATAAGTATTACAGTTTGGCCAGATCACTCAGCAGCAGATTTCAGGCGGTGATAGTATGATAATCTGTACATAGAATATATTATCATGCCAATTCACGGCTATCTCGAATATATTGCGATGTGCATTGAGCCCTTTCCCCCCTCCTTTACGATCTGGCTGATACCTCGAAGTCAAAAACGTGCTGGAAAGGGGGCTTTCCGCTGCCTTCCACGTCTCGAATCTAGACCAAACTTTGAAGGGGTCATTTGACTCACTCTACCTCAGTTGCATTGTTGGAGTGGCGGTCTGCCTTGCTGTGCCTCCCCTGGATCGTCAGACACGCACGTTGCCTCACTCCTGTTGTTCGAGCCCCCCTGGACAAACAAACCGAAGGCATCTATCAGGAGGCGTCGGCGTGCAGTGTTGAAGCGGCGTCTGGTAAGGGTTACTCTTTTCCTTCCGTTCAAAACATGTCAGTTTCCCACAACAGTCCCGAGGTTCAGACCACAGCCTCTATCCCTCAGTTGGACACTCTGCCGTGCCCAACAAAGGCATCAACACTCAACAGCGCGATGATACCTTTGTCGGGCACGGAACAGCACAACTGTCTCAGTTAGCGCGAGTGAAGGGGACTCGTACCTTACCCATCACAAACGCAGGCTCCGAGCCGCGATGGACCCTGCCGCGATTCTGGATCTGTGTCGAAGCCCGTGTCTTGAATTCTCCGCCAGACAATAGTAAGCAGTCGAGAGTAGGTGGTATTGCTCATTCCACGTCCCGTCAGAGTGGGGGCCTCGTCAGCAACGCATGCGATGTGTGCGTGCCGTCTGGGGCGGGGCAGTATACTCGATAGGGGTTTTATTGCTTGAGGCGTCGGCTGTAGCATTCCGAGGAATGCGCCTCTCATCAGTTATCTATTTCGTTGATCGGTCAGCTAGCCGGGAGCATTGGCCACTGCTCATTATCCGCGTTGGGGAAAATATGTGACTAACTGAGAGCATCCGCAGATCGTGGTCTGGCTCGATGTCTCACGTGGGTAGGCCTCGGTGAGGGGTGAGTCCAACAGACAACAGGGAGAGCAAAGGACGGTGTGAGACTTCACCTCTCCCTCACATACCGCGGCTATAGCCTCCCGAGTGACAGGAAGAGAGACATCTGTCTTGCCATTATGAAGCATAGAGAGATTTGGACCCCAATCAGATCTGCCATGAATCTTCACGGTGGCGTCCGACACATGAGTGATTTTTGACCATCCCAGCACGGCAGACAAGGGAATAGACAAGGGAAGCTGTTCAAGGCAGTCAGCGTTACATCCTCCGGCTTCGCGTCGCTGTCACTGGTTTGGGAATGTATGCAACTCGATGGGGATGCCCTTGCCGTGGCCTGTCTTACGCTCTCGCCGATCTGGCCACTGCGAAGCCGTTATGCGTTCCGACAACCTGGTATCTCGATATCAGTTAACCATATTCTGCTAGTGGCGATCATGTCGATGTGATTCTAGCGGCGATATGGCGAGGGATATCAATACTAAGGCGAGGAACAATACTAAGGACGGGGCCAGTCGGGGGATAGGGGTTTAACAGGGGGAACAATACTAAGGGGCTAAGCGACTCTCAACCACAACCACAACTCACCACAACAACCACAACCCAACAACAAAAAAACCACTCCCTGACGTCCAGATATATGCACTAATGCACCGATGATGCAGCCCAGCCCTTATTTGATAATCGAAGAGCCTCGATTGTTCCTTCTGTTCCTTCTATTCCTTCTTTATCGAGGAACAGTCACATATTGCCTGTGACCACGGACTTGTCGTTTATTGCAACGACTGTTCAGTTCCAGCCCGCTCAGCCCGCTCATGATGCTTTGACGGTAAGTCCTCCTGACCTCTCTCTCCCCACCCTCACTCGCTCTCTCCATTCATTGCAGAACCGTCTGTCATCTCTCCTCCTTTCAAGTCTTAAGCATGGGTCCCCTTACGCCGTGCCGTGCCTTTCCAATACTGTTCAAGCTTGGACAATCAGAGGAATGCAGTCTCCATACTACCCCTCGCCACTTCCCAGCTATCTCGAAGTCGAGTATAAGTATCCTCCTGGGATCCGCCCATGCCTCCTCTTTTTTTCTTCATCATCACAAACACAACAGCTTTCCACAGACAATCAAACCAAACCAACCACTTGCTCCTATCCAAATATATCAATACCACCCTACACCAACCAATCAATCAATATGGGTCCCTCCGCCATCTCCCGCCAGCGTCAAGGCAAGGCCAACGAGATCTACGGTGCCGGCTGCGTTGTCCAGAAGAAGGCCAACGAGATCTACGGCGCCGGCTGCGTTGTTCAGAAGGCCAACGAGATCTACGGTGCGGGATGCATGGTTATGTAAATAACCCACCCTCACCATCCTCGCCATCATCTCGTCACTCTCAGTCCCATCCGAGCAAGCAGCTGCAGCAAATACTCGACCGAAATCAGCAGCTTGTCTCTACCTTCGCGAGCATGGCGCCTCTCTCAAATTTACAGGATGCCATGGCCTCGATCTCGCCCTCTCTCTCTGTCCCCCGACGGGCTCTGATGGCGGGTGTGCCTTGCAGGCAATCATTGTTGTACCGATAGTGTGCGATTAGTCTGGATATTCTCTACGACAGACCTACTTTCACTACACTCTTTTGAGCCCATCATCAACGGCTTCGATAGGCACATCGACGACGCACATCACAACTCCCACGCCCGCCGCAGGGTTTGGAGGGTCGTTTGTTTCTCAATCAGTCTGTTGGTTATGGGACAGGGTTTTCTTTTTGGGCATTATTGGGATTAGTTCACAGGAAAAAGGGGGCCTAATGCTAGGAGTCAGGAACTCGCCCTTGTGTCGATTAGTTGGGGATTGGGTGGTTCTTTGCCTTTTATAATATAGCAATCAAAATGCTGGTCTCTGTCATTTGAAAAGTGTTCATTATTACTGCCATTGTGCTCGTGAGAAAAATAGGATACATGTGAAAGCGTACTCTTCTCATCAACAGCATAACCCGCCTCCCAATTAAAACCTGGAGAACGGCAACCTATAACAAAATAATTAGCAAACCCATTCTCTCGTTCCCGAAAACACAAGAACACCAGGGCAAAAACTCACCACTTCCCCTTCAGCGTAATAATCGCCCACGCATTCCCACTCTCATCAACCTCCTTATCCACCTTCGTCTCAAACGCAATAGCGCTCATAATCCCATCCCCAAACTTCTCATTCAGCACCGCCTTATACGCATACCCATAATTCTGCACAATCTCATATAACCTATAAATCAGCGGCTCCACCGGGGGCATCGGGCCCGCCTTCCCTCTATCCGGAAACCCCAGCAACTGGCTCTCCAACGCCGGCAGAGGGATCCCGAGGAGGTTGGACAGCTTCTTGACGTCCTCTTGCGAGGCGGCGGCTTGGCCGTAAAAGAGCGCTGCGACGGCGACTTCGCTGCGGCCGAGTTGTTGGGCGATGGCTTCGAAGGAGAGGCGTTGGCCGGCTTTGGCGTCGAAGAGCATTTTGGAGGAGGCGGGGAGGCGGGCCTCGATGGATTTCTGGGGGAGCGTGTTAGGGATTTTGGGTGTTTGTGGTGTGTGGTGTGAGGGGTTCGGGTTGGGGTCTTACGTCGAGGACGGAGATACGGCGTTCTTGGGCCATTATTGCGGTTTGATGTTCTCGAGTGGAATAAACCGGATTGAATAAAATGATAGTATTTGAGTTTTGGATAGTATAAGTCTGTTAAAGCGACTGAACGAGGAAAGAATCAGGAAGTTTGTGGTTCTTGTAGAGAAGTGTTGGTGGTGGTGATACAGTCGACCCAGGGTGTCATCAATCAATAATCACCTTACCCCGCCATCGAGCTGCGGGCGGAACCCCCCCTCCCACACGGTACCCACGTCATAATGTGAGCAGATCCCCGCTGCTGAACCCCCAATCATCTTTCGGCGAAATACACCGGGCGGAAGGCAGTTTTAGTCATAATCACACGACCTGGCAGATTTTATTTATTGAGGTGACGATGCAGTTTTGTGTGCAGCAGCGTATTGCGTGTTGTGTGGATTAATTGGGGTGTGTGGGGGTTGTGTATGGGAATGTTGTGTGGGAATCAGTTTGTAGAATAGATGTACGCTGATAGCAGCGATGCATACATGTCGCTCAAATATAAAGAACACAGTTTTGTATACTCAATCCATTGACTCGCATCCCATCTTATCATCAAGATTCTGGTTGCACGTCTAGGCATATCGTAGGCATGACAGCGGTCGATCATCTCCCCAGGCTATCAAAAAACCCGTGGACAGGCAGGAGCTTTAAAGCTACCCAGCCTCTCTCCATCCAATACTATCCCCATCTATCACCACCCTGTACGCACCATCTCTTCCATCCCCGCAGGCCGGAGCTTTAAAGCTACCATGCCCATGCCTGATCTGATATCTCCATCTCAAAATACTTTCTCCCCACGCGCAAATGCGGGAACAGCAGCTTTTAAGCCAACTATACCCCGACTTACATATGAACAAAAACTTCGTAAAAACGTGAACGCCTGATGTTGATGTGCCGGTGGTTTGGTGGGGTTTGCTGACAAAGGAAATTACATGACGGTGAATCTTTTTCGCTTATCGTGGGTCGCATCGCAAAAACTGTGCGAGTGGGGGAGGGGAAGTCCTCGTCGAGGGCTTGGTGCTGTGTCGTGTGGGAAGTCGAATTTGTTATGTGCTGTGACTAAAGGGGTTTAGGAGATGCCGGTAAAATTAAGAGGAGTATGTTGGTGGTAAAGTAACCCAAGGCGCGAAGATATATTCGTGGATATGTAGTTGCATTTACATATCCATGGAGTCCCCACCGTTGGCGAAGTTGAAGCCACCAGATTGTCCCTGGGTGCCGAAGCCGAAGGTGCCGTTGGCGCCCTGTGCCTGTTGGGCGGCCTCGTCATCGACAGCGTTGTCATCCTCGTCGGAGAAGTACTTCTCGATCATGTTGTATGCCTTCATGTAAATCTCCTCGTTGGCGTTGGTCTGGCAGTCGTGGATCTTCTCCATGCCGTTGCACTCCTCAATGAAGAGAGCATATCTGTTGATGCTCTCTGGGCCCTCACCAGAGGACTCCTTGTCCATCTCTCCAACCTTGAGGATGTTCTCTAGGCCATCAAGGGCAACCTGGATGATCTTGTTGTCTGGGCAGGCCAGAAGGTCACACAGTGGCTTAATGCAGCCCTGGGCAACAAGGTAGCGGATCTGCTCTGGCTTCTGGAGACCACCCGAGGTGGCGTTGGAGATGGCCCAGCATGCCTCCTTGCGAGTCTTAAGATCTCCGTTCGACAGGAGGTGGATGAGAGGTGGGATAATGTTGGCATCGATAACAGCTTGGATCTGGGTGGAGTTGCCAGCAGTTACGTTGGAGATGGTCCAGCAAGCCTCCTTGCGAATGCCATCCTTGCTGGAGCTCAACAGCGACAATAAGGCTGGAAGAGCACCGCAGTTGACAATGACCTGGGTCTGGACGTCATCGCCGGTAACAATGTTACCCACGGAGCGGAGAGCAGGAGTCTGGACGGAAGTGGATGCGTGCATCAGGAGCTCTACAAGGCGGCGTGGGATACCGGCCTCGATAACAGCCTGAATCTTGTCGTTGGCTCCATCAGACAGGTATGAAACTGCCCAGCAGGCATCGATTAAGACCTCGTCATCGAGGGAGTAAACAAGCTTCGCCAAGACGGGGAGGGCGGGCAGAATCTACGGCGATTAGTATAATTTGACAGGCGTGGGAAGATTTCGGAAGTGACTTACAGTGTTCCAATCTGGCTGAGGAGTCTTGCCACGGCAGAAGTTGCTCAAAGTCCAGGTTGCGTTGCGGAGCATGCTAAGCTTGCGGCTGTCGCCAAGAAGGGACAAAAGAGGCTTGAGAGCGCCACAGCTCAAAACGTAATCACGGCACGAAGGGCTGTCACCAGCAATGTTTCCCAACGCCCAGACGGCCTGCTCACGGACATCTGGCTCATGGCTGGCAAGCAACTCAACGAATATTGGGACGGCACCAGCCTCAATGACGACTTGTGTCTGTTGTGCTGATCCAGAAGCAATGTTGGTCAGAGCCCAGGCAGCTTCGAACTGGACCAAAGTGTGAGGCGAACGGAGGAACTCGACGAAACGGCTAACAACACCGGTCTTGATAACCTCCTCGATAGGTGGGTTCCTCTCCTTTGAAAGGAGCTTTCTGAACTTAGTCGTAGCCTGGATTTGCTTATCGATTTGGTCTGACAGGACACCCTGTACCATTTGTGGGAGATCCTCATTTAGCTGTAATGACAAAGTATGTTAGCATGTTTCCATAGTCCATCGTTGTTATAACATATATCGTCAAAGCTCTCGTACACTACATGGTCATGACCAAGCGTCGTGCACAGACAAGCGAAGCAAATCCCCACAGCGGGGCAAAATGCGAAAAGTAAACAAAACAGCAGAATAATTGCATTTTGCTCGCAATACTCGGCGGTATCGTCGTCACAAATGACGGAATAACCATGGGGATATGAAGTAGAGTGAGAGATGTGCCGTCACATACCTGAGACTCCGTGGGAGCAGTATCATCGTCACTATCAGGAGCAGCCCCTAACGATGCGCCTGGCCTGGATCCATCGGCGCTGGCAAGGCCTCTGCGCTTTGCAAGGTTCTCCTCACGCTTGGCTTTGCGAATCTCAACTTGCTGTTCCTCGCGACGACGACGAAGCTCCTCAGGCTTGAAGGTACCCTTCGCCTTGAACTGCGTACGACGATGCTCTGGAATATAGCGTTCAGACATAGCTGTAGTGTACTTGTGTGAGCCTTGTTCTAGACGTTGTCTGTAATGGCTCCACTCGGACGTTCGAAAGTCGTGGAGGTTCTGAAGTGTAGCGGGGTTGAAGGTGAAGTTGGAGGTTGTGGTGTGGAGGAAGTTGATTCGGTATTTCAGAATCAGAGACAAGAAGTTGCAGTTGAACGAACAAACAGGCGCCAATACGGATGCGGTAACTGTCGTGCGGTTGAGCTCCCTAGCACGTGAGTTGGCATCTTTCAATGGAAAATTTGATTATGTAAGCAGAGCTCAATTAGGCCCAAAGCTTGGCAGTCGCGTCTCCCACCATTAACGCCGCGTCCCACTGTGATTTATATTAACTTCGACGTCAAGCTGCCCTTTATTTATGGAATTCAGCCGCCAGATTTGACTCCTTTCACAGAGAGCGACCAGCTCACAACCTCAAAATGCACAAATAAACATACCAGGTCTAGTAATTCATTACTGCCGCGATCTATCTAAGATACCTACCTCTTTCCCACGACTTCTACTACCACATTGGAGCCGCAGAGACGACGGACACCATGACGGACGGCATGGCAACTGAGCCATCTCCAACGATGGCTCTTCCAATGGATTTCAAATCGATCCGGGAAATCTCTGATATGGACGCCATTTTTGTAGCAAAACAGAAGCCATTTGTCAGCGTTGTTGGCTTAATCAGAGACTACCAGCCTCCAAGGCAGACTGGAGGCGCAGGTAGACAAACCCCCCCGTTTGATGTACTGTAAATGGGCCTGAGACTTATAGATGCGTAGATTGGAAAATGACCCTTACAATTGTCGACCAGTCTATCGAGGAATCATATGAGATGGACATTATGAAGCTTAACGTTTTCTTACCTCGGCCAGACATGCCGGTCATTGCTGGCGTGGCACAGCCTGTCCTTATTAGGAACTGTAAAGTAGGTACACCCTTTTATTGAAACAACTGTAGCTCATTCAGTAGGTCCAAATACATTCAGGCGCTATCTCTCTGATTACGAACTATCGTACCGAGATCCACGTATTTCCAGTGCAAATTCCAACAGGCCCGGATCTTCCTCAGCCGACATCAAAACGTGGCAAGGTCAACATAGAAGAAGTTAGATATGTTTCTTGGCTACAATCTCATATTCAAAGAGGCGCATTCCCAGATTCCAGAGAATTCCAGGAAAGGGTAGTCCAAGCAACAAATCTCAAAGTAAAATCCTGCGAGCTCAAGGATGCTCGACCAGGGATGTTTGGTGACATTGTCGGGGAGGTCATCCATATGTATGACGTGTCAGATCGAACCACTGTGTACCTTACCGACTACACAAGTAATAAGAACTTCTATAACCACATCATGCCAGGTGTTTACCCGATTTTGGAGGGGCGGGATGGAGATGATTTCGGGTATTCCGACTCAAAGCTGATCCATAAGTCGAAGACGACGAATGAATGGAAGGGCCCATACGGTAAAATGTCTATCCAACTTACAGCGTTTGATGAGCACTGCGAGCGATTCAGAGACCATGTAAAAGTCGGAAACTGGGTAAAGCTGTTCAACGTTCATTTTGAATTTCCCAAAACTGGTGGTCACCTGGAGGCGAAGCTTCGTACTGATCGAAATGCCCACCGAGGCAAGATCCAAGTGGAAGTTCTTGCCCCTCCTGAGAATAAGGAAGATATGGATTATATGTGGAAAAACGCGCTTCGCCGGAAAAGAGACTACCAAGAGACAGTCAAGGAGCAGAAGCGCGAGTTCGAACAAGAGATTGAAGAAGTTACCGGAAAGCGCAAGCGTGACGACGATGATGAGCCTGTGAAGATGAACGGAAAGCTTCGGCGGAAGGAGAAGAGAAAGGCAATGCAAGAAAAACTTCAACAAAAGTCTAAGATTGAGGCTGGTCAAGGAAAGCCTATCGCCGACACACCACCAGAGGATAAAACTGCACTGAATACTGCCGGTATGTTGTTTATAGCCGAAAAAAATCGATTTTGCTGACTTTTACAAGTGAGATGCCACAAGCAGACATCACCGGCCATTCCTCTGGCACTTATACTCAACAACCGCCGCCGTATGCCCGCTAGCACAGTCAATGGGAATGAACCATATGCACCTTTCGTTAACGCCAACTATCGCGCCAACCTCCGCGTCACCGACTTCTTCCCCCACAAACTTGAAGATTTCTCAGTCGGTAGAAAGCCAAACGAATTTGACTGTCTCTCTGATTTCGACCCTACGTCGGATGAAGAAGATGATATCAATACTGCTGGCAAAGACATTAGTGACTTTGTACTCCGTGATAACGACCATCTACAGTGGAGTTGGCGATTCGCATTACAGGTCGAAGATGCAAATCCATCCGAAAGCGCAACAAAAGAGCGTGTTTGGGTTTTAATCGATAATGAGTCAGGGCAGTTTCTATTGACTGAAAATGCTGCGAATCTCCGCACTACACCCGATGTTCTTGCTGCTGTGCGCGAGAGGCTCTTTGTGCTATGGGGCGACTTAGAGGAAAGGAAGGCCGCCTACCTGAACAGCGCCGAAGGGAAGATCCTTCTCCCGCGGTCACTAGAGTCACCTAGCTTGTCGCGAGACGTTTCGCCTCCTCCTAAGATCCCCCAGAAGCGTATATCTCGACCTGGGGAACAGCCCCCAGACAGTGACGAAGATATGCCCTCAGTCGACCCCCCCCCTAAAAAAGCACCCGTCGAGCGAGATCCAAACTCATTGGAAAGTATTAAAAAGGCTACTCCCAAACAAGCAGCCGCACGTCTTGCTGCGAAACTGAGGGAAATCGGAGACCAGGCTCAAAATAAGCCGTTCCCCGGGTGCATTCGAGAGTATGGTATCAAAGTTAAGGTTGAAGAGCCGGCTTTGGATGAAGAAAACGAGGATGACGATGATGACGAGGATCAAAGCCAGGAGACAGAAAAGTCTGTGGTAGCGACAAAGTGGGAAAGAAAGTTTGGGCTACATGGGACAATAATTGTATGAATTTTGTCTGGAAATCCAACCCCGTGTCTTGAATGATAGGGGTCAGAAGGGCAATTTGATACATATTAACGCCATATGATGTAAGGTTACATTCATAGGAGATCTCCCAGTGCAGCTCTTACGCCCAGAGCACTACAAAATTGGGTGTCTTGCCTGTTTTGGTACAAGGCGGACTGGTCTGGAGGACAAGACAAACAACTGAAGCCCTGATCCCCAGTTCAACTTCGCTCTGATCCACATAGGTTCAACATCGGGCTCGAACGGAGAATCGCAGCAGTATGTTATGCAACCCGGGAAACAAGACAAGATCTGACTTCATATTGTAGCTGTGCCTCAGCGCATAAAAACGGAAAGAGTCTCGCCCCCCTAATGAACGATTTGGTATACATTTCTGGCATGTGGTATGTATGCAACGGTGGCCTTGGAAGGGCAGCCTGCATTTTCATAAACTACGATAGGGGGTTGAGCATTTCTATGTTGGCATATAAATATTATGGTGTAGTATTATCCTAGATGAACCAAATTCCAATGCATCATATCTCATAATTCCATCCAACCCGCTAATTCTCTTCCTGCAGAAAATCCACGATCGTCTTAATCCCCGCGGGACCCAGTCCACGCCAAGGATAACACACATAAACCCTATCCAAACTAGCACCGAATTTCTCACGAAACTCAGTTTTATTCGTCAGTTTCAAACGCCTGTTGATAATCTCATACGTCTTTTTCAGGAGCTTGAGCTTGCCCTTCCCCATATTGCGGCCGCCAACGACAGTATCTGTCGCACCAGTGCCGTACGTGATGCTGTGCACATCCGGCTCCTGGGCCACGATGGCCGCCATGGCAAACAGGCTCAGGGATTCGATGGTGCCAGAGGGTGCGCCTGGGAACTCGAGTAAGAATTTCACTTGGTAGCCGTTCTCTGGAGCTAGCTGGTGCAGAACGAGGAGCGCATGGACGCGGCCATTCCGGGAGCTGTCGGTGGCGTAGAAGTAGCGGCGGTGCTCCTCGTCAATCCAAGGTCTGATCTCTGTGAGATGGACCTGAGCGCCGGCTTTGCGTCCTGCCTTCCATTCGACGATGCGCTCGTTAATTCGTCTTTTAAGCTCTATTGAGACAGGCTCGGTTTTGGGCCACTCGAAGTTCTTCACTCTTTGGCGCTCGGCATGGCGTATCTTTCTGGCGATATCATGGTCTTTAGAGGCAATGTTGTTGTGTGGGTCAACTCTGTTCTCTGCGACTGGACTCAGGGTGCACCAATTGCATTTATCACCTAGGAACTCCTCTATAGCTGGGCCTGCCATAAGCCATAAAGGCTTGAGATCTCGCCGATCTGTCTTAATATAGTTGAGGTATGCAGAAACAACCTGAGGGTACTGTGATTTAGCGCATAGAGGCTCTCCAACGGTGATTGCAAACCCATGATACGGGACAAAACCTTGAACAGCGCCCGTGGAAGGATGTCGCCAGTGCTCGTAGCGTTCATCCAGCCAGGACGTATTGGCCGCATCGCCATAGTTTGCAATGAGCTTCTCGAGAGGCTGGTAGTCTTTGGGGATGATTTCTTGGTTCCGATTTGTCTTGTCGGCCCATGGCGGATTGGTAGTACTTGCTTCTGGGTGCCGTAGAATGGGCCCTCCTAGATGCCTGGGAAGGGATTTTGGGTCCCTTGGAAACAGTGAAGCCAGACGGATATTGCCAAGGTCAAGGAAGAGGAATGTGAGCCTCTCGAGACCAATACCGGCTCCAGCATGTGGGGGTGCAGCCCATCGGAAGCCCTCTATATAGTCGTTCATTATATCAGGCTCTAGCCCAAGCCTTCGCATGCGCTTTTCTAGGCAGCCAGCGTCGTGAATACGTTGGCCACCGCTAAGAATTTCCTGACCTCGAATGAAAATATCGAAGGAATTGGTGAAATTCTCATTGCGAGGATCTGGCATCGTGTAAAAGGGCCGCGCAGACGCGGGGAATTTATCCAGAATGTAGTAATCTGACTTAAAATTTTCTCTCACAAGCTGTCCAAGCCTTATTTCTGCTCTTGTGGACAAATCTTCGGTGTCAGACGGCGGATTTCCCTCGTCATCCGTCCATCCATCCGATATCAATAGCTTGATACCCTCCGAAAATGATAATCGAGGTGTTTCATCGCACCATAATAGGCTTTCATGAGGGTAAAACTGAGATATTATCTCAATTTCTCTGCTATATCTTTCATATAAACCTTTCCACATGCTCTTCAACATTTCATCAATCAAATCTAAGGTTTCGTGATAATGCTCCTCAAAGGCCATTTCTACCCGCTAGTTAGTTCGTGCAGGGTTGGAGTTTAAAGGTAACTAACCAAGATCCAGCCCAGTATATTCCGTGAGGTGCCGAGGCGTATTGCTATTTTCGGCTCGGAATACCGCTCCAATTTCATATACTCTCTCAAAATCTGCAGCGATACACATCTGCTTCGCTAGCTGGGGTGACTAATTTTCACAAAAACTATTATTAGAAACTGCCATATTTTTGAGTAGGGTCAAATAACATACCTGGGCCAGATATACCGGTCTGCCGAAATAGTTGACTTCGAAGACAGACGCCCCTGACTCGGTTGCGCTACCTTGCAGCTTTGGTGTGTGGACTTCAATAAACCCTTGGGAATCTAGGTAAGAACGGAACATATTGCTTATTCCTGATTGGATGCGAAAGATGCCCTGAGAACACGTCGTGCGGAGGTCCACGATCCTATTATTTAGACGGTAAGTCTGAGGCAAGGCTTTGTTATGCCTACCACCTTCGGTGCTTCCTGGAAAGCGTAAGTAAATGAGAATCATTGAACATGGAGAGACTTACCTCGCGAGCTCCTTTCAACGCTAGTTTCACTGCTGTGACTATCGCCATCACTGGCTTGGCTGCTCCGACTATTGGATTCTCCGGATATTTCCTCGTCGGATTCGCCCGAAGCCTCTTCACTTTCTTTGAGACGGAATCTCCCAATATTCTCCGCCTCGTACACAGAGAAAGGCACATGCTCGGTCAATTGTGAGATCAGATGTATTTCTTGAACCTCAATTTCTGCATCGTGTATCGTTGCTGTATAGACGGTATCAGGGGGGCTGCGGACCTTCCCTTTAACGAGTACGATACTTTCTAGGGGATAGTGTAGGACGGCCCGCACCATTTGCTCTGATACAATGCCGTCCGATCCATTGCCCACGGCATTGGGATGCATATTTTGCTGGCTATATTGCCCTCCATCGTCCGGGTGGCTAGCCTCGAGGACGCCCTGAATAGTGAATGTTTGCTGACGGAAGACGAGGAATATCAATTTAGCGCTCAGTCGTCGTATGGTGTGTATTCGAGCTCTGAATGTAATAATATGGCCAATTTCGTCTACTCATTATAAGCTAGATTTCAATACCGTTGGACCAAGACCAATAAAGAATAACGTACCAGAAAAGTCTAACTCCTCGAACTGATATCTTCCATAATATTCCATCACCTCGTCGCCTCTTCTTCTGGTCTTGCTCATATTTATGCCCAGGGGCTTGTATAGCCTCGTGAGTTCAGGCGGACCATGTTTTAAATATTCGGCATCTTTCTCGCGGGCGGAGACCCCATATTGCTGCACCCTGTGGGTTCTTGATTCCCTGCTTTCGTGCTTTGCTCTTTTGGGCCTTGGTCGGTGGTGCCGGGTCGAATCCTCGCCGGTGAGTGGCACACCTTGTGGTACATTTCGGGCCGCAAATACTGGCCTGTGTGTAATTCGTGATGGTTCATTTCCCTCGGGCTTGCCTCCCTGCTTAACTCGCCTGAGTGGAGCCTTTAACTTCTGCGCGAGCTTGCTTTTAATCCCATTTGATTTGCCACCCTCTCCATTGGAAGCACCTGGGTCTTTCCTCAGTGCTTTCAGCATCTGGGCCATAGCAGGGGTCTCCCAAATTTACCACCAGTGTTCAATCATATGGTTTTGAGGGTACTGAAGGTAGGTAGCCTGATATCTCTCTGTTTGGATTCCGAAAAACCATATGCGCAACATGCGCAAACCATCAGGAGAAATATCAGTTAATGAAGTCAAAGGATAGCAGTTTTAAATAATATATCCACTATAATATTGACTTTTTACTGAAGGGTACGATTTGAAGTATTGCCAAATAAGCAGAAATATGGTACCAAGGGGGACCTTGTTGGGCTGTGACATCATACTCTATACCCCGTTGATCTCGGACCATAACGTCGTCAACCGTAAATCTTACAACTCAAGAGAGGCAAGCTCATCCCGGTGCTAAAGGTACATACAATAATACAAATAACTTTCCAAATGCAGGGACATTATCATTGAATTGTTTATTGTCGTATTTGTTCTCAAATGCACCAGCCCCAAACTGGCAGTCTCTCATAAGAACTTTAAGCCTACAGCGATATTCTCAACACATGAGCTTGCAGAGGAAATACCTCCCTCAGTAATATTGCCCTGCCGCTATGGATTATAATACTGTGTATCGGTGGTTTCTGTAAGTCGTACTATATTTCCTTTTTGGTATTTTGCTAATATGCCAATCGTAGGCACCTAAAGGCCACGATTTGTAGATATCTAATGTGGATTGGAATGCTCATCCACCATCGTGCCCAGCCTGCCTCCAGGCCTCCTTCATTCATTGTCAAAGCTCCATCGAAATTGTCAGCGCAAAGAGGAGATATTTGCCTTGTCTTCTACGTCCCAGAGAGATACCACAGCTCTTCGGATGAACGTCTTTTTCCGGTCATCATTAATTTCCATGGCGGTGGATTTACCTTGGGCACAGGAACTGATGATGCCCGATGGGCACGCTACGTTGTGGAGAAGACTGAAGCTGTCTTCGTGAGCGTGGAGTATCGACTAGCGCCAAAGTACCCATTCAGCGTCGCTGGTGATGATGGAACTGACGCCTTGATATACTTGGCTGCGCATGCCGAGGAGTTACGTCTTGATCCCCACAAGATCATTCTTGGCGGATTTTCCGCCGGAGCAAACCTGGCCTTAACAATTCCTTTCATCTTCTATGAATTGAAAAGCGGCAGTGAGAAGCGCTTCTTACGGCCCAATGACTCAGATGGAGCCGACCAGAATGGTTTGAGCCAGATCAACTCTCCTCCTTCTATTCCGCAAGCCTACCAAGCTAGTCCACAAAGAACCCCTTTAATCGAATGCCGGGCGACAGCTTTGGAGACAGTGCAAGAAATTCCTCGACTTACAATATGTGCTATTATCGCATTTTATCCCCCAACAGACTTTCGAATACCCCGCTCAATCAAACGCACGACAAACCCTCGGCCAGAACTCAACTTATCGACAGCACTCACCAACCTATTTGACAACTCCTATCTCTCGACAGAATACGCTGAAACATCATTACATCTAGGAGACCCCTACCTCTCACCTGCCGCGGCCAGTGATGATTTGTTGAAAGCTGCTTATCCTCAGTTGATCATACTCTATACCTGCGAGCACGACATGCTTAATGCTGAAGGAGTTGCATTCGGGGAAAGGCTGAGGAGCCCAAACATCGGTAAGACAGTGAAAGGTGGGATTATCAAGAACGTTCCACATGCATTTGATAAGATGCCTAACCCAAAGAAATACCCGGAGGCTGCTGAAAAAGTATATGGTGAGGTATGTGCAGAGTTAATTGCAGCCAAATTGGGTGGTGGAAGTGACACACACCCAACAGAACGGACACATCCCGAGCCTAGCAAGATGGCAGGCAGGTTTTAACATATGAGTATTGGAGTTAATGACCATCTGATGGCCTACCAGTTGTAAGTTAACAACTGTGTATGCGAGTCGTTCCGAGCCGAGTCCCGTTATGGGGCGTTAGTTGGCTAAGCCCCTGTCCTACGAGATCGGCAATTGAAGGATCATCACGTGGTATATGTGGAAACAATTCCTCGTCGCCATGGGATCCTTAGAGGCCATCTTCGATTCCAAATCCAATTATAGCTAAGGACAGTTCATTATATGTTATATAACGTCTGGCAACCTGTAAATTCCCCATCCTCTTTGATGGATGCAAATTACTGACCAACATAACAGTTTCAGAAGATGACCACCTCCCTTCCACAAGGATGTGAAAGGCCCTGAAAGACGTTGTTCTCAATACACAACCTGATGAGAATCGCAGATCTAGTTGTTACTCATTTTAATCGCAGTTAAAATGTCTGACTCAAACGCCTCGCCGGCAGAAGTCCGTGTTTCTGTCGTGGCTCTGGTCGTTTCATTGGTTGCACTTGTTGCTACCACTGGGCAATTGCTACAACAGTATTTTGCAACAGCAGATGGCTACCGTCGTTGCCAGTCGTCCGTCATGGGCGCCTGGGGTAAGAAGACAAGACTGCGGTGGAGATGGCGTCAATTTCGATTTGAGACGCTGTATTCGACGCCTGAAATATTCATGACGGATATGTTTTATCCGATCTGTTCGGCGGAATACCTGCTGGGGCTGAATGACATGGAGCTCAATAAGCTTTGGAGTGCCCCTGGCCCCAACAACTACGGTAGAGTTGCTGGCGAGAGCAGGTCCAATGGAGACCTTGTTGGCTGGCTTGAGTTGCTATCACAGATGCACCGCTCAACTCATAAGTCATTGTCACCAGCTAAGACTAAAGATGATGTTAATCGGGAAATTAAACTCATCAACGCACATCAACAATTTCACTCGGATTACCGCCGGATTCCGGCCGTAGAAGTCGTAGAAAGGTCATGGGACTTTCAGCCACCGGATGTGTCACGGCCCTTGGCAAAAACAACGCTGAGTACTTTGGCGGTAATGGCTCGGAGGATGGGCATGCGGTGGAAAGTGTTCCGCCCCGAAGATGGGATCATGCACGCCGAAGGCGGCGGCCATGTCCTTACATCGACGGCTGTAAGAACTCTTGGACTTGTCGTGCAATACAATTACCACGGTCAGACGGGCTCTTTCTTCCTCAATAATTCATATTCTAAAAAAACGGGGCTTGGGAGAGCACGTAAGAATGAAGAAAGATATATCCCCACTCGCGAAGCAGACAGTCTCGGCGCAGGTGTTGTTCGCGGGGATGAAAGACTTGGCCTCTCGGATTTTGTCCTCACCACCCAGGACGATATAGTCGATGCCTTGGACAGTCTAGTGTCTAGGGACGGTATGGGAGATTTGTTGAAGGAAATTTTGCGATTCAACGCCGGCTTTATGTTTCCTGTTGGAGATTTAATTGCCTTTTCCATGATACCGATCTGCATCCCGAATCAAGAAGAATATATGTCGCTGGTCCAGATACCTGCACCGAGCGACAATACAGGTGGAGTTACCACGTCCAGATCCGGCCGCCTTTCTTTCCGCGCGACTCTTCGTGACCATCTTGGAAATGTATACTTACACAATGCCTTGGAAACAGCATCATTCGCCGATGTCTTGGAAGCAGAATTATCCGCCGGTATTTCGGAAACTGCATCCTCTGCCGAGCCTGTAAGGTTTACTGCATCTTGGGCGTTGACACAGATTGAGAAGCTGATAATCGAGGCTGATGACGACGACAGTCTCAAGAAGAACCCTTCTAAGAATGTGGAGGATGAAGGGTGGATCATCCGCCGCGAGACCAGCGTCGTTACGTTGGCGCTCGACATAATTGCACAGTGCAGTGACTACTTCTCAAGCCTAAGTTCCGAGATCCCTCAATTCACATACCCGGCATTCCTAGATTCCCACATCTGTTGCTGCGTTTTCGGATTCGAGCTTAAGGATAACTGGGACAACGGGCGAGAGCCAGGAAGCCTAGAGCGAAGGATGATGCAGAATTTTACGAGATCGGAATATGATCAAGTCAGGCAGTATTTCGAAAGGCTTCCAATTCTAATGGACCATTGGAAAATGTGGGGATGGACAGATAAGGGGCAGATTCTCGATGTGTGGACAGTCATGATGCTGAGGGCGTTTTGCTGGGGGATCTGCCACTTTTTTGTTCCGGGCGAGAGGGTACCTATCAGGTATTATGGGAGCCAGCTGCCGGTCTGGCTGTCTTGAGTTGATGCTGGTTTCTCTAAGCGATGTGTCAATTGGCAGTTAAAGATCGAGATGGCAATACTGGTTCGGTGTCAAAATAGGTCTTGGCCGTCCATCAGTGATAGACTAAGTAACACCTTGGATATTTACCGACGATACAATCTTAATATTTATCAAAATTCTTTATACAAGAGATCTAACCTCGGACTTTATTTACTTCCATCTCGCCAAAAGGTATTATATACAAGTGACGGTACCTTACTCCAGTCCTCTGCTTCTCCGCTTCGCCTTCCCAAGCCCTTTTATATCGCACCAGCTGGCAATATCTTCTTCTCTAGTTTCATCATCCACTTATTCGTCTGCTCAGCGAAAGATAAGGTTAAGATTGTATGTGGGAGAATCCGCGCCAAGTGCGGCAGGTAACCCTTATAGATGGCAAGGAAACCCTCAGTGCGCACAGTCTTCGCGAGACAGTCGTAGACGCCCTTGTAAAGGTTTCCGTTTTGGTTGTACATTCGCGACATGATAGTATCTGCGTTGTGTCAGTAAGAGTCACTGTGGACAATATGGGGGTTCTCATCCATAACATACCCGGTGGATGCATTACACAGCATACAACGAACCCACTCGCTGTGCTACTCGCGAGATGCAGAGCGGGTCCCTCTTCCATGCCAAAATGTTTCACTAACCTCCGCTTGGCGAAGAAGTATGTCGGCAGCTGCACGGAGCTGCCAAAGCCCGTCCTCACCATGGCAGCGCCCACGCCGCGGTATAAGCCCCTCAACCCCTCAGTGCCATAGATGCTCCTGAACCCATCAAGCGCATTCTTATATTTATGCTGCGTGCCGACCGGCCGCATTGGCGAGAAGCTCTGTAATCTCGTCTTGATAAGGAAAAACGGGCTCCCCGCCGCGGCGCCAAGGATACCGGAGGATGCGCCGGAGAAGACATTGACCCCGAGGGACTGCACCGTAGAGTCGCCGTAGACAACTTTCGTCGCCGTAGCACGGAGAGGCTCGTAGAAACCGAGGCGGCAGCCGTTAAGTAGGACTTGGTATATGTAGGCAGCCCCGATACCGCGGTAGATGCCTCTGAGACCCTCATTTCGAACGATGACGGTGACGCCGTGGATCGGACCCTTATATAGTTTAGGTTGTTGTGCCTTCCCTTGCAACTCGCCCTGCAATTGCATGCTGAGAAGAGTCAGCGCGGTGAAAAGGCCAGGGGAGAGGTGTGAACGAACCGGATCTTGACTGTCTCGAAGGGATGTGTTGCTGTCACTGCGCCGCAGGCTGCAACGCCGCCAGCGATGAATGCGCTGGGGGAATTGTTAGCATTCTGCGGTTTAGTCGTTCACCCGGGTGCTCCGGCTCACCCTAACGTGGTCGACATCTTTCACCAATGTCTTCTCGCAACTTCCTCTTCCTCAGCACTCAAACCGCCTCCGGGCCGTTCTAAGACTTGTTTGACTGGGTAGACAGTGAGCCGGATATATGATAAACGAGTGGCTATCCGATTGCGCCCCCCAGTGTACAGACAACAAAGACAAGAAGGAAAAGAAGCCGCTGGAAAAATAGTAAATATTTTAAAACCCGAGAGAGTGCGGCTTGCTGACGGATATATTGTGCCGCCCAGAGAGCTTATGCTGTTTGATCTCTCGCGTGGCAGCCGTTCGCCGAGACCGCAGTCAGAACCGTGACCCTTGTCCGTCTTAGTCTTAGTGCTTGTTGCGGACTCCGACACTCCGACACTGGAAAGCCGATCCGAACCGCACCAACCCTTGCGACAAGGCTGAACAAAATTGGGTCACGTGCAGGGTTTGCTGTGAAATTGTGGGGCATGTTTAGAGAAGGCTGGGACAAGGCGCCGGCGAGCTTCTTCAATGGAACAGCCTCACTCGACGACGACAAGAGAGCAACTCAACAACATAGTGAGCACATAGAGGATCTATAAGCTTCTTAGGCATGATTTTATTCTGCCATATTGCTGAATACTAGCACATCTTTCCCTTTCTCCCTTTACCCCTCCACCATGAGCTCCACACCTATGGACGTGGACTCTCCAAGGCCGGCGCCCAATGCAAATGGAGGCATTGGCCTCTCCAGATCAGGTATCAATGTGCCGGCCATTGCGAAAGTCAGCGATATAATTTCAAACTTCCGGCCAACAAGGGTAAGCCTGTTGCGAATACACTCAATTGCGCACTCGTAGCTAATACTGCCTTCTTCAAGCTCTTCAAGCGCGACTATCACAACGAGCCCACGACGGTGCTCTCACTGGACTTCGATGACAAGGGCGAGCTCTTGATGACCTCCGAGACGGATGAGTCTATTCAACTATATAATGTCCTAGATGGCACCTTCAACAAGTCGCTGTTCAGCAAGAAATACGGTGTCAAGCACGCCAAATTCACACATAAGTCCACGAGCATCATCTACGCCAGCACAAAAGAGAATAGTATAACTTGCGCCCGCTCTGCAATATAGGACTTGGGATTCTAATTATATTCTGTAGATGATATCCGCTATCTCGCCACTCACGACAACTCCTTCCTCCGCTACTTCAAAGGGCACACCGGATCGGTAACCTGCCTCACAATGAACCCCGGCAGCGACACATTCGTCTCCTCATCCCTCGACAACACCGTTCGCATCTGGGACCTAAACAGCGTAAACCCGATCGGCATGCTCAACATCAACTCCCCCCACCTCACAGCCTTCGATCCCTCTGCCTGCGTCCTCGCCATCGCCTCCCCCGCCGCACAAACCATCCTCCTCTACGACATCCGCAAATTCGAGAAAGAGCCCTTCGCCTCCTTCGACCTTTACCCCTTCGCCAAACATGACCCAACCGCGCGCGCCTGGCGCTCCCTCGACTTCTCTAACGACGGAAAAAGCCTCCTCGTCGGCACAGCGGGTAATACGCACTTCGTCCTCGACGCCTTCGACGGCAAGCTTAAGCACGGCCTCATCCGAAAGTCCGGGGGCACACGTCGTCTCTCACTCGCCAAAGAGGGGCCTGACGGCGAGGATGATACGGAGGCGCGCCATCACACCAGCGGTGACGTGTGCTTCTCGCCGGACGGGCGGTACGTGTTGAGCGGGCAGCAGCGTAATAACGTGCTCGTGTATGATATCACGGGCGCGACGCAGACTGGGGGGAACACCCCGATGTGCGAGCTCGAGAGTAAGAATGAGGTTGCGGCGATACGGTATAACCCGCGCTTCAATATGTTTGCAACAGCAGATAGGGAGCTGAATTTCTGGGTGCCGGACCGGGATTCGGTTTAAGTGCGCGCGTGGGGAGATGACATCGGAGTTGGAGGCGTTGGGGGATGGTTTGATGGGGTAAAAATATTATAAACACCGGGTTATATTGCTACTAGACGGGTATCTGGACTCGATTTGGAGGCTGAAGAATATGGAGAGACTGCTTAAAGTTGATGCCGAGTGAAGAGGGGCATAAGCAGAGCAAAAAGCAGGTCTGTTGTGTCTAGGACACGGAATTGTTGGGCCCATTTGCTCAGCCGACCTTGTACCAGACCCCAGGATATATAAAGCTTACAGTCACCCAAAGGCCGATCTGTTTGTACCAATTTCTCACACTCGTTGACTACACCACCGCGAGCAGAAAGTGAGACAAAACGAATAATGAAGTATATAGTCTATATGCTAATATGAAATAAGTAGTGGTATCTATCTTCGCTGTACATAACCCAAATACCCCTCTGACGAATTACCCGCGCTACCCCCCGCTTTCAAATCCGACTGAAGCAAAACACACCCCTTCTACCTCCACTTACGCGCCATACGTCCTCTGGGACACTGGCTCACCCCTCCTCGACTCACCCCTCCTCGACTCATGCCTCCTTGACTCATGCCTCCTCCCACCCACAAACTTGCCCACCAACCCGCCCGTCAGGGGAACCTCCATATAATCCCCCACCTTCCCCCGATCCTCCTTTGGAATAGCCTTCAGCGTGATACCCACGCCCTCAAAGATGACCACCACAGCCAGCTCCATAAGCACCACCATAACTAGGAAAATCGCATCACTCCCCGTCACAGCATTGAACTTTGCATTGTTACCGAATGCCCCGACGCCCGCATAGACGACTCGAATAAGCAAGAATGGCAGCGCAGCCGCTAGCGCGGGAATGAGACGTCGCTCCCCCGCCTCCGCGGACGAGATGGCAAAGAGCACGCGAACGGTCGCGAGGCATAGGATGACGAAGCCAGCGATGAAGAGTCCGACACCTGCCTGGACGAGTGTTCGCGCATCATGGAAGTCGCTATCAGTTTTGGCATCGCTGAGGTTGACGGCACCGATGATGGCGAGGATGAGAGCAATCATGATGAGCAGCTGGATCAGGCGGAGGTGGCGCGGTGTGACAGTCACCGAATGGGCACGGCGCTCGATGGACTCGATAGCGCGATTGAGGAGGCCGAGGGAGGCGAGGAGGAGGGGGGAGAGCCCGACGGAGTTGGTTATGCTGTAGGCGGTGTGGAGGGAGGTGGAGTCGGGGGAGTTGATGAGTGCGAGGTTTAGGGCGCCGGAGAGGATGCGGAGGGTGCAGAAGATGACGAGGAAGATCCAGCCGGAGGAACGGCCGAAGCCGTGGCGTTTGGAGAGGAAGGCGCCGAGGAGGAGGAGGGGGGCGTAGAGGACGAGGAGGGCGATGGAGATGCCGTTGCGGAAGGTTAGGGGCGGCATTGTTGGGGTTGGGGGTGTTGTGGGTGAGAGTTGAGGTGCGATCCACGGGTGTGGGATGAGAGGCAGGTCTTGCAATTAAGCTGGCAGTGTATAACAACAGAGTGAAGTGAATGATGGAGTGATAAGGTTACCAAGACGGGGAATAGAAAAGCTTATATGCTCACCTTCAACGCGCTGGACACCCCGATGCGGCCAACGGCCACGCCGGCACTCATCTCCACTCTCATCCTGTCTCAAGCCTGGTATGAGCCATCTCAGCCTCGATGGCAACGTTTGTGTTGGATCATCGAAAAGATGGAATTGAGTGGCCTGGGTCGTGCGTTGGCGGATTACCTTACCCTTGTGGTTGGGGTTCCAGGGGAGCTGTCTGGGCAGGGGTATAGCGGCCGTAGAGGATGACAAGTGCGGTGGGTGGGCTGAGTCTTAAAATACCTGTGCTTCAGGGTACATAAAATCCTTAATATAGAGCCCTCGAATCCTTAAGAAGTTATACTAAAGTGAGTATCTCTCTTATCGAATTCTTCGACTCTAATTTACCCTATAAACCTCTTTCCCCACTTACAAAAGAAACGACAATCCAGCTCAAATCACCAAACCGCGATCCCCTCCAAGTCCCAAGACCCCTAAAAATCCCTACGAAAGCTTAACCCACCCAGCCAAGACGACCCTAACACTGACACGCGTCCGTCCAATAGCGCGATTTCCCCCCATCAAGCGCACTTACCGTATCAGGCGTTTTGCTTCGTTGAGCGCAGCCATGATGACTTCGCACGCCCCGTAATCGCCCTACAGTAGTGCTGACGGCAACGACCGTCGGGGCGGCGCTTAGGTTGTCACAACGATATGGTGACCCGATCAGGGATCGCGTTTCGAGAGGGCATACGGCCGTAATATCAGCCGCGCGATCCACAGAATTTCTACTTTCTAGTGGTGCCTTTGGATAGGTAGGTGGGTATCTTTTATGACGCGGTAGGCAAAGGATGAAGGATTACTATCCCTAGGCAGGACGAGACGAGATCAACAGGGTGTAAATTTAGAGGGCTGTCAAACCTGTCAAACAGGAGTTGCTGCAGCAATTTCTGATTCTACGACCAAAGATGCCGCCAGTTCCGTCGACGGCATGTCCTGCAAGGCCTTTGACTTATACGGGTAGCATATCCAGGACTCTTATTTATGTTCCCTGTTGGAGGATTTAAACTCGTATTGAAGGACTGGAATGGTGAGTCAGTTACAGTTATGGCAGAACGTGCGTCGTGATTGGTACAGGGCGTGTGAGAGGAGCCGCTCTATGGGATTGTGACAGATAGGGGTCTCCTAAGGGATGAGCTTCTTATTTAGAACAGGGAGAAGGGTAGGACGGGGGTTGTATGATACCAAAGGCAGTGAGCCAAAGGCGATGCATATATATCCCAATGCAATGCACAACAATGTGCACTGGATATTCTCCAGGACCGTGCGCTTTTCTATTTATACATGATTATAGGTATGTGAACAGAAACTCTGGGGATATCTTCAATCGGGTCATACGAAAGCCGCCCACGTGATGTGGCTTGCTTCATTACGCCATGGGAACCCCCAAGACGTCGCGTGGTCTTGTCGCAACCGAAGGATTTAAGTACATAACACAGTTTAAACCCATCCTTATAATCTCGTCCCTACGAATCTGTCGTTAGATAGGTAACTCTTAGAGCAACTCGTTGGTATAACGGTAATACACGAAGGAACAAATGGCAGGCTCCAAAGTCCTCGTCCTCGGCGGCACAGGCCCCGCGGGAATTTGCCTTCTTAGGGAGCTTCTCCATCGAAATCACCCTGTGGTAGTCTTTGCGAGGACGCCCTCCAAGATCCCAGAAGATCTCGCATCAAACCCCCTCCTCGAGGTACGCTCTATCGCTTCTCTTACACAACATCATGTGATACCAAGTTAACCCTCCCCAGATAATCCAAGGCACCCTAACAGACCTTGAGGCGCTCTCTACCGCCGTCTCAGCTTCCCACACCATCCTATCCTTCCTGGGCCCAACCACAACCAGTAAATTTGATCCCACCATCTACTCCAGCTTCTACACTTCCCTCTTTGGCATCATGCGGGAGCACTCCGTCCGCCGCATCTTCGCCATGGGCACCCTCTCCATCCCGCAGCCGGAAGACAAGTTTTCCCTCCTGCGCCTCTTCTTAGTTTTTATCGTTCGCCTGTTAGCTAACTCCGCTTACCGCGCCATTCTGGACATTGCGCGTGCGTTCGAGGAGGCAGGGGAAGGGGTGGATTGGACTGTTTTTAGGATTGCAGGGATTCCTGGACGAAGCGACGAGAAGGCGTGGAAGAAGGATAGGGAGGAGGGGGAGGTGTTTGAGGGGTTCATTGGGGAGGGAGGGTGGAGCGTGATGCAGAAGAGGGGGGCGTTGGCGAGGTGGTTGGTTGATGCTACGGAGGATGGGAAGGAGAAGTGGGTTGGGAAGATGCCGGCGGTAGGGAAGTTGAAGGGGAGTAAGAAGAAGGCGGATTAAGGGCTTATTTTGGTGGCTGTCTTTGACGGTGGTTATCTGAATTGAGGGCTAGCGAGGGAATTGGTTCTGTCATTCCCATGCGTGGGGGAGGGGAAATGGGGGTGATGTTTCTATTCTCTATCTGCCATTTCTAATGTTGTAAATGCTGTAAATGTCTAGTACATTGTTTATAAATCTAGCGCCGTTAATTCATCTATCAACTGCCGTCAGAGTGGGCGGCGGACTATCAGAAGTCCCAAAGGGTGCCAAATGCGTGTAGTCCAGCTGATTCTCAGATGTTAGTGATTTACTGTAGATTAAGATGTTGATAAACGTACCTTCACGGCACCCTTGCATCATCTCATCATTTCCCTGCATGTTGGAGGTAATGAAGATTACCTCGGCTCCAAAGCTCTTCCACGTAGCTTTGAGGAGTTCCATAGCATCTGGTCGTCCCCCTTGTTTCTTTGAGTCCCAGAGAATCATTCTTTCGGGCTCGATGTGTTTGTGGATCAGACCCGTTATTGTTGGTCCAAAAGTTTTCTCTTGATCAGAGCCTATCCAAATGAGGAACCTAACAGGATGTTAGAAAACCCACCCTTTATAACATCATTTGAGAGAGGCATACCAATTGGGGCTCTGGATGCAGGTGGACAGCGCTGCCCCAATACCAGTTCCAGTGCAGATGCGGATCCCTCTTTTAAACATAGCCGAGGCGTGCCCGACACCAGCTATTATATATTAGTATATAGCTAGGTTGGGGGGAGAAAATCGAGCATACCAAACTTCAGCTCCCTAGTCCACACAGTTTTGGGTGGATTAGTAACAAGATCCTTCGTAAAGTCACCTTGAACACCGCAGATCATATAATGATGCCCAGATTTTCGGCCTTCGCTAATGATTCCAAACGCATGGTACTCCATGATCGAAGTGCGACTGATTCTTCCCAGGAGACCTTGCTGCATCCCGCGGTCGAAACGAAGAATGGCAACTTTAGGCGATGGCTGAAACTAAGTCAATCGGGTTCTAGCTATGAACTAGGGATGGCTTACAATTTCAACTTCCACAGCGACCTCTCGAAGGGTGAACCAAGGGACGAGAACACTATAAAGCATGAGTAATAGCCATCTTATAACTGGAGGAAAAAGTACAATATCGTCATGAACACTACAAACCAGAGCTCCTGCGCGTGGAGCAGCGAATAGGTGTCGACTCTCCATTGTCCAAGTGTGACATCGTAAGTGTTCCCCAGGACCACGAAGAACCAAGTGGTCTAGTATTTGTTAGTACGAGTCTCGTGGTTGGGTTGGAGTGTGCATGCCATTATACCCAGCCATCCGATAAAGCGGTGGTGCTTCTCAAATACGTTATGATGATAGCTAATCCAGGAGTCAGCTACCGACGTTGTTTAACAAACAAATTGTAACACTGACTTGCGAACCCATGGGAAGGCGCTCAAGACTGAAATAATCACAAGGACATTTGTGATAATGCCGGTGATGATCACAGATCTGTGATAAACGCTTCGATGCCGTATGATGTCGACAATCTTGAATATCAACCAGCTGAAGACCCTGTTAGCCTGTTCGCCACCGCGTTTCAATGTTATCTTACCCAGCGCCAGAGAGTGCGCATCCCGAATGGATGCCTCCGACATGTTGCAAAATTGAAGTTACTGCTATCTTGATGCTTAATGGAGCCCACTAATGACACCCTAATTAGCACCACGTCATGTGGATAATAACTAAAGGGACGTACACTTCGCAAGCCGTATATGGTGATCAGGTATAGGAACCGCAGGAACAACTCGTTTCGCATCAGGATTGCGCAGAGTAGGTTTCCAAGCACCAATGCACCAAGATGGCTCTCGGCATAAGGGAACCGACCGAGTGCGGTCATGATTATCCCGGCCAGGTTGAGCAAGGTGACAATGGTGAAGAACTTACGGTATGTGTTGAACCAAAGTTGAAAGGCGATCCATCGACTAATCTTTTGTTTTGGTCGCGCTGGTTTCTTGGCTACTTGATCGGGCGGCGGAGCTTTTGGGGCCTGCCATCCCTTGGGCCATTGTAGCGACAGTCGTGGCACACTTGAGAACGGAGTAATGCCTTCATGGATTGGTGAGATAGGGGACAAGGGGTCCTCGTTATGAGTTGGCATCTGGCCTACATGGGCGAGAGGTGGTAGAATCAGCAAGTTCTGCGTGCTGTCGTACATCCCCTTCTCCATGTCAGATTCCTGGCAGTGACCGCGCGGCGTGGTGGCCTCGGCCTGAGACCATGTTGAAAGCATATCGAAATCTCGAGACGCTGATGGCGGTCTATAACGTTCGACGTTATGTATTGGTGGCCCAATCCAGACTCATAAAGGCCACAATTGAGAAGGATAGTCGCAAGAGGTACTCGTTCCAGTGCAACAGCACTCCAAAATTCGAACTTTCAACTTCAGCTCTAACGACATATGAGGGAAGTGAATGGCTATGAGCAGTGACTGAGACGATGTTCAAGTTGGCATGTAAGACCCGCCACGTTTATGTTTCTTTTAGCAAGTCTAGGGCCTGGATATGAAGTGAATATAACGGGCTCTGCCAAGATCGAATAAGACTCTGAGAAGACTATGCCACCAGATTTATGTGTATATAAATGGCTCCACTCTCTTGTAGGTGATGTGAGCCAAATCAGCCTTGGAGTTGAAGGCGGAATTTACACTAGAAGAATGAGGTCTGCGTTGCATAATCGAACTGTGTGCGTATCTCTGAATGGTGTGGACTTGACCCTTAAATGCTGTGGTAGAAGTTATTCCAGCTGAGTGTCCGGAGTCGAGGAATAACAACAAAGAGTAATACAGAAATGATATCATAAATCTAGTAAGTCTGATCTGTGATGCAAATCAGCAGAACGCAGTAGCTGGTGGGCGAGCCATGGTAGTTCCACGCACTCCTTCCTTCCGCAAGTCCTCTTCGGCGTGATCAACGCCATGATTCCATCTAAACTAGCGACACGTACATTAACGGCGCGCGGATCCGCTTGCTGTTGATCGCTCTTTGCTGGCTATATGTGGCCGTCGGCGAAGGAAGATTGCCTATTCGCCGTCGCCCCGCCGTGACACTGTATCATCGCCATGGTGGTGCCCGATGAAGAACGGGCTGATCTGCACCAACGAGCTAGTTGGCACTGGAGTCATTCTGCCGCCGATCAGTACACGATTATGCTCACGATGACTTCATTTAGTTAGTGTGCTAAAAGCTAATATCGCGGCTCCCAGAGTAATTTTGCCTATAACCGTCCTCGGTCCCCCGGATCGGCTAGCCGTGATAGTTCTCCGCCAAGTTCTCGGGCAGGCTGCACTAGCGCTACATATTTTGAAATTCTCATATATTTGTTACAGTAAGGCGGGTTTTTAGATTGGGTTATGGATTCTGTGATGGGAGACCGCCTGAAGGAGATATTCTCACATGACTCGAAACTGTTGGTGTTGGCATCGGTGGGTTTCTACCACCAAACAATTACAATGAACGCTCATGCAGCTCCCTTCTTGAAGTTGTCTAGAAGCCATTCTGTCAAAACGGTTATAAGGCGCTAAAATAATTATGGGTTAGCTAACTTAACCCTTGCATCGAAGCCGGCATTTCATGGGAGATGCATCCGCCTTCAGATTAAGTTAGCCGTGTCAGCATTACACTTCCGTGTCCTTAATTTGGCACGGCAAATTCGACGGAAGGCGCACGAAACCCCGAATAACCTGGGGTAATATACCCGCCGCAAATGACGAAATCCCCAGCATTTCAAACCCCCAGGCGTTGCTCCTCTGGGGAAATGCAAACCGACTACCCGTCCCAAACACCCCTGGCCCATACTTCGATCACTCCCTACCCTGGTAGCACATCTGAAAGCTGGAGCAATAGCGGTAGCAGGTGACCATCGATGCCACGTTTCTGCGTCACCAGCAGCAGCAGCAGGCACACGGTTACGATGATCTACGACAGGGTCGATATTAAACCGGAGAGATTCATGCTGTCGGCCTTTTGTGTAGGAATGCCAGATTGAGATTGGGTGTGCTGAGATGATGTAAGCCTCCTCGATGGATCGAATTGTAAAACCTACGGACCGAGCTAAATACTCAGTCACCGGTACTGTTTCCTTATTCTATTATGATTTCGTAGCATAGTGTACTCACGTCGTGCCATTGCTTTCCGACTACTCTGACCCAGACGACTTCGCCGTCCCATAGATGCGTACGAACACCCGCACTTGACTGTACAAACTCTTCGTTCTCTGTCGTAGTAGCGCCCATGTTCGACGTTGCATTTCTGCGCCCTCTTGCAGATACCCAACGTCCCCTTTAGTTTGCATATTGCCTTTTTGTTGTCTCGTGACAAAACTATCGGTTCAGCTATCCGAAGACTTACCTAACTCTGCACATTGAATATTACAGTACTCCCACCCCTATATTTTATAAGCTTGTGCTCTTTATCCACGATTCTAATAGTGTGGAGTTACGGTCCGCAAATGTATGAGAAATGTCTGCCACGAACTACTTATAAGAGAGCTTCAAGCTCTCCATTATCTTCGTAGTTATCACAATTTCAGAACAAAAAAAATCGGTCAACTCCACCTGCTCAATTTCACCATGAAGCTTCAAGACGCCTGCAACTTAGCAGCGGCGCTAAGCGTTGCTTCAGCGCACACTATAATGCAGTCATTCAATGGCAATCCAATGGGAGACGCTATCTACATGCCTAGCTCTAATATGGTATATCACTACACTTTCTTATAGTATGGTTATTTTACAGGCACCTCTAGTTACGATTCTAACGAGAATTCGATTACAGTATCAGAGTGACGTAAATGCAAACACTCTTGCCTGCAATGGCGCGCCAGCCACCGGATTTAGGTCTTCGTCAAAGAAGATCACTGTCCAAGCTGGTTCAACTGTCACAGGTCTTTGGCTGCACGAACTCGGAAGCACCGACTCCAACCCTGGCGCCGATACAGACAATAAGGTGATCGCTAGTAGCCACAAAGGTCCGGTCCTTGCCTACCTGAAGAAAGTCTCGGATTCAACCCAAAACCCTTCCGCTGGACCAGGGAATGGCTGGTTTAAGATCTCCGAGGCTGGACTTATTTCCAGCACACAGTGGGCAGTGGATGCTTTGATCTCAGCAGGAGGCGTCCAAAGTGTCAAGATTCCTAGCTGCATCGAGAATGGCGACTACCTCCTCCGCTTCGAGATAATTGCTTTGCATTCAGCTTATTCATATCCTGGTGCTCAGTTCTACGTAAGTTTCTCTGGGCATTTACTTATCCTTGAGCTTGACTAACAATGCAATCATTAGGTTGAATGTGCCCAAATTACTGTCACTGGTGGTACCGGCACTGGAAACCCATCGACTGTTGCCATTCCTGGTGCTTACTCGGTGAGTGATCCCCCCGGCCGCACTCACTCAATAAACTCATCCTTACACATCTCAATAAATAGGGTTCCGATCCAGGAATTAAGATAAGCATATACAACGCCCAGGGAACTCCTTATCCTTCAAGCTACACAATACCCGGCCCTCCCGTCTTCACTTGCCCAAGCGGCTCTGGTTCCAACCCTCCCGCAACAACCTCACCAGGAAGTGGAACTGGTGGCGGTTCCGGGACTGCGGCGAAGTATGGTCAGTGTGGCGGTATTGGCTGGACTGGTCCTACTACATGTGCTTCTGGATCCACTTGCAAGGCTTCAGGTGACTATTATTCACAATGCCTTTGATGGTCGTAATAGTAGATAATAGGCAGTGGCTTCATTAAACCCTGAGCTCAAGAATACATGCAGAGGACCTTAGAGACAGCAACATTTTAATGGGTGTTACAACTGTATCATATTGTACAGCACTGGTTCGCCACCGCGGCAACTTGTCAGAGACAGCATCGATGCACAAGTTATATTAGCTATAAAATCTTCTTGTTAGAAGTATCTTAGCTTCTGGAAGTCTAACTTAATCGCTCGGCTTCCCGAGCCACACCGGCACAGTGCCATGGGTTGGGATCCCGGGGGGGAGCTTCTGGCCGTCAAACCGAACGACAGGTTCCGTGGTTGGCAGGCCGTATTTCTCGTACAGCTGCTCGTCCGATAACTGATCAACTTCAGGGGGCAATTGTAGAAGGACATTGCCGAGGTGAATATCTAGAGATGAGATATTAAATGGTGTTTACTAGTAGGCCCCTCTATTGCGGAAAACTCACCTCCATGGACAATTCCCTGGCTGTGTATAAATGCTACCGCGAGAGCGAGTTGCGCGACTAATGCGCGAGCAACATCGAGCTCAAACATGACGCTATCAGAGGCTTCTAAGGCTTCAGATATGCTTGCCTGTCCTGGCGCCGTTACATAGCAAGGGTGGATTCCGTTGCGGCCTTGGATATCAAATCTGTCTAAAATAGAAGGTATGATAACTCTCCCACACCTCTCACGTGCTGTAGTGCCTGGGGCAGTAGTAGCAAGAGCGGAGAGGATATTCACCTCGTGAGGGTTGGACTCCGCTGTGCCGACCTTGACTGCCACGAGTTTCTGGGAGCGTTCATCGCGTGCGAGCCATGAGGTTGAGTAGCCACCATGGCTGAGTTTGTGGACGACGTGGTACTGACCCCGAAGTTTATCGCCAATAGAGACTAGGTGATACCCCCCAGGCCGGTACCATCCCATTGGTTCCACATCCTCAATATAAACATATTCATTTCCAGGAGAATCGTTGAGTGCCGTAGATGTCGACACCATTAAATGGTTCCTCTTGTACTTGTTGATAGCCGTGCCAGGTGAGTGGCGAGGAAGTGACTTGCAATAGCTAAATATAGGAAAGGTCGGAGCTACTATCCGACTGTGGCGAGACCAGAGAGACAGCCTATGCATTATAGCATTATCACTATTGTAATTATGTAGATAACGTAAAGCAATATATCTGAAGGGAGTGGTAGAGTTAGTGGTGTAAGTTCAACCCGACATTGTTGTGTCAGTCGCATAACAATAGTAAGGTGCGCCTTGTTTACACGGGGAAAGGGTCTGGCAATATATGGTTTACTTGGGATTTGCCAACGAAATAGATTTAGTTATACTATAACTTGGTTTGGATTTTGCGCACGAGTTATATGTGCTATTTTCTTCTTCCTTTCATAGAGTAGTATGACTTGTCAATGGTGATCGCTGTCTACAGATACTATCAGACCATTGTTCATGTCCCCAACTGGTAGTGATGAGCAGCCGACATAGTTACGCACATTTTATCCAAACTAATTACTATTCCCCACAGAAGATCGACGCATACTAGCAATTAAAGTAAGTAATACAGCGAAACGTCAGAAATTCTTTCGTAGTCTAATCAAGTAGATTTGACAATCTATCTGCCACCTGGTTAGTATATTTAGAAGTTGACAATGCCGGCAGTTTGGTGGTGGAAATTTACATTCATGAAAGGCTTTGTCCTATAAAGGCATCCACGGCCAGTTTCTAGAATTCGCATAGTTCTATCATATCCTCAAAATTGGCCATAGAAAAAATAATCTGTCAACATGAAGCACATCATCTCCGTCATGGCCCTCGTAGCCTCTGCTGCGGCACATTCAACCTTTCAGGAATTATGGGTCGACGGAGTTGACCAAGAAGGAACATGTATCCGCACGCCTCCAAGTAACAGCCCTGTTACAAGTGTTACCTCCAGCGACATCACTTGTAATGTTGGCGGTACGACAGGTGTTTCTGGGCTCTGTAGCGTTGCTGGTACGAGTTTATACATCCTATAATGAACTATTAAACTGGAAACTAACAACTTCTAGCCGGCCAGACTGTTACAGTTGAGATGCATGCTCAGCCTGGCGACCGATCATGCTTCACAGAGGCCATCGGCGGAAACCACTTCGGCCCAGTTATCGTCTACATGGGCAAGGTCACCAATGCAACAACCGCTGACGGCTCAGGTGCAATCTGGTTCAAAGTCGACCAAGAAGGCTACGAAGTCCCGACCAAGACGTGGGGGACCATGACGCTCAACGACAACTGCGGCAAGCGCACCTTCACAGTTCCATCAAGCCTTGCCCCTGGCAACTATCTCTTGAGGGCTGAGGTCATTGCTCTGCACGCCGCTGGTTCGTCGGGTGGCGCCCAGTTCTACATGTCTTGTTACCAGCTGGAGGTGACTGGCAGTGGGACAGCAAACCCGAGTGGAGTCAGCTTTCCTGGGGCGTATAGCGCGAGTGACCCAGGAATCTTGATCGACATCTACCAGGATATTACCAGCTACACTATTCCAGGGCCAACTGATGTTTTCACGGGATAGATAGATAGGTAGATAGTTCGAGGTGCATTAGTAGAGATCGCAGGTTTAAGATGTAGATATATGTCATAAACATCATACTCCTATAAGAGACAAGCTTTGCTCCTGGCCATAGATAGTGAAGTTAAGTCCCTTAAAACTATAGAGTCATTCTAAAAGTTGGCTTTCATCGCGGGTGACGCTTTTGGAAACCTGCCCGGCTCCTGTCCTTGTAACAGCGGCCCTCCTACCTTTCCTGTAAACACCCCCTTCATCCACGCGGTTGTATATGCCACCAGGATCCGCATCATCTCGTCTGGTGCAATCGTGCCAAGCACATCCGCCAATGCCGCTGGGTCCTGCCCAGCCGCCTGTAGCAGTGTGGGCACATCCGAGAAGGTCTGGTGCGTTGTGTTTGCGACGTCGACCCACAGCTTCGGGCCCTCCAGCAGTGGCCACGTCGCGGGCCAGGTTTCATCGGCCATCCCGTGGGACATGAGTAACACTGGCTGGGATACTCCTATTGAGGGCGATTCAATGAAGGTGCCGTCCATATTGATTGCGCCGCGAATACGGAGGTCCTGACTGGCAGCGATGACGGCAGCGACGCCACCTAGAGAGTGCCCTAGCATGGCGACGCGGTTGGTTGGGAATGATCGGAGCCCGCGTTGGGGGAGCAGCTCGGCCATGGCTGTCGCATTGCTCAGCTGGTCGATAACAAAGGATGCGTCGGTGGCGCGAATGGGCAGGTGCTCTTGCATGGTAGCTATACTCTGTATAGTGTCGTTGTTGTAAACTGCGTGGCCATCGGGATACGTAATGATGTCAGCGTCCCCGGGGTGATCGATAGTGATGACTATGAACCCCTCGTTAGCAATGGCGGAGGCAAGGGCACTATAATAGAGGCGAGGGATGCTGTAGCCAGGGGAGAAGAGCAAGATGGGGACATCATCTATTGTTGAGCAGCTGGAGGGATGGTCCGAACACACTGGCAGGCGAGCCCCCAGGAAGAGGGGTGTGAGGTCTGCCGACATATTGAAGATCTCTTGGAGAAATGGGCCCTGGTAATCGGCCGTTTTGTCAGGCATGTAGGGGACAGGCACAGTGGATGCACACGATGCAGGTTGAAAGACAGACAGCATCAATGCCCGAGGTGTTGGCGTTGCGGCAAAGGGGTCATTGTG
Organism: Pseudogymnoascus sp. 05NY08; assembly: GCA_001662605.1. Lineage (NCBI taxonomy): Eukaryota > Fungi > Ascomycota > Leotiomycetes > Thelebolales > Thelebolaceae > Pseudogymnoascus > Pseudogymnoascus sp. 05NY08. The sequence goes on from KV458809.1 coordinate 246,409, forward strand.
GGCGTAGTCGATGAGGGCCCCAGTTGTCAATGTGACATTGTGCTTACCAGGCGGGTTTGGGACCAGGAACCCTGTAGTCGTGTCCGAGAGCAAGAGGAGAATAATTGTAAACATTGGCAGCATCATTTTTGCGAGTGTCGAGGAGACTCAGGCGTGTGAGGTAGGAGACGACTGGAGAAAGAGAATAAAGCAACTGACGAGCGTTGTTTCGAATCCAGGCAGAGAGAAGACAATACCTATCAGTTGGCAGAAGAGGGCTATATACTGTTCGACCCTATTCTCTAAGAGCTCCATATACCCTCAACAAAGGCCGTGACGTGTAAAGTACTCCGTCGCCCTCGAATCACTGAGAATAGCTGTAGGAACGGACCATCTAGGTCTCTGAGGGCTTGGCAGTGCCTGGTTTGTCCGCATGTTGCATTGAAAATAAAATCCATACTGGCTTGCTTACATTTCTCTATCATCCAGTTTTAATGATGCTAGCTTTCGCTGCTGCGCCCCGTGTCCGCGCACGCAATTTCAAAGGATTCGAGGCGCAGGTTGGGTTTCCGAGGCGTCTTCATGCCAACTGACCGATGTGAGAAACAATCGGACGACCTTTCTATCAACGCCGGGGACATGTAGTACTTACAACGTCGTTGAGCCTGGCTGGTGGGGTTCGAGTAAGTTGTGTTTTGATCGACACGCACTTTGCCGCGTAAGACAACTCGACCAGACCTACACTTGCTAGGTCAGCCACTCCATTGCCACGTACGACAGATAGTTGGGCTTATCTAGAGAAGGTGTGTCCCCTTGGGCTTTAATCGCCTCCCCTATCGAGTTTTCATCGGCCTTCGTCGACGGTACGCGTTCCGGACGCGACTGACGCGTCGGGCACGTGTCTTCGACCGCCATATCCCTAGCCTTCCTTCCACAATTGTTCACAGATAAGTAAAACAGTATATATACTCAGAAGTCTCTCTCCTCACGTTGTTCATCTTCATGGATGGTCGCCACGCAAATCAGTACCTCGAATCAAGGCCACGTAGGGAATTTATAGACGCCTAGAGCTAATGCCAAGCCTACGAGTGGGGAACTGCACGAAGTTAAGCCGCTGTCAACCGGGGAGTACGGAGAAAGAAACTCCACTACCGTTCGTCGGTTACCACTGCGTGCTATAGTGCGAGTGAGACTGGACCGGACACAATTTGCGGCTACTAATCGTCGGGGCCAACCTCGAGTGAAACGAAAGGTCGGGGTAAGCGAACGACAGAGGTAACAAGGCAGGTATCCTAAGCCGCTTTCGATGGAGTAGAGAGGAATTAGGAATGCGATGATTAGGTTTTCCAGGGATAGGCTCGAATAGGAGAAGTAGAAGAGTCCGGAGCTGTGAGAGTGCAAGCCTGGCACGCCCACGAATATACTAACGTGGAGGAGTCCCCACCAGAGGAAGGTTGATACACTTCAGCTTGTCAGTTATATGGCAGAATGTTTGAGTTGGGAGCTGTGCCAGTAATATAAAGAAATGTATCGCGTGGACCGCACGCTCTAGAGGTTGTATGGCGATACCTAGTAATAGGTTAGTTATATTCGAGTGCCGAGGACATCCCATTACAGCAGGGTCATCTGGACTCAAGAACCCCTCTTGACCATCTCAAGTCGATGGCTGCGGCAGTAGACGGGTATACTCATCAGGTTGTTAACCTCATCGGATTTTTTTGTGGTCCTATTTGCAATTAGTGGCTCTATCACTTAACAAGGTTTCTGAAGTATAGTACGGGTCTACTTCGCCCATGCTATTTGTGTAAATAATTGTAATTCCAGGGCCTAGCTCGGCATACTAGGACTTCAGGATACTGCTCACAGTGGCTTCACGTAGATAGGGGTAGTACATTGGTGGACCAGTCGGTGGCTAGATACAGCGAGTTTTGACTTATCACAAGCAGGGGAGAGGCCTAAAGACGGTTTTCAATTCGTTCCCTAGAATACATTTGTGGTGATCTGATTTGTAACTAGTAAAGTACGCTAAATCTTGGTAAACAACAGGAATAAAATCGCAACAAGCACAAAAGCTTATGAGGTGCAGACAGTCTGAGCAGTGAGGGCATTGTTGATTAACGTGACAGCTCCATTAAGTGCACAGAGAGTACCCTTATTGCTCGCAGCATTGGTCAGGCCAATAGAAGTATACGCCAGTACATTTCCGTTCATGGCAGTTGCATCCCCAATAGTAGCAGACGAACCAACAATAAAATAAACATTGCAAGCTTGTGCGCCGTTGATTAACACCACTTTGGAACTAGCGGCCGTTGTAAAGGTTGTGTCGATAAGGAAGATGAATTGGCCCTTAGTGTTCGTAGCTCCGTTAAGTGTGAGAATGGCCGAATTAGTGACTGCCGATGTAGGGAATTTATAGACGCCTGGAGCCAATGCCAAGCCTGCGAGGTCCGAAGATGGGAGAGCCTTTGCGGCAGGGGCAAGAGCTCGAGCATTATTGTATGCTGAAAGACAAGCGGCTTCTGCGGCGCAAGCTGCTGTTCCACCCGCAGATGTTGCTCCAGTACACACTCCAGGAGGGAAGCCGGTAATTGATGTTCCAGGGCAGGTTCCGCAGTCGCCGGTAATGAGGGTGTTGCCTGTACTAGTAAAAGTCGTGGCCCCGATTGCTCCGTATGTTTTAGCAACTCCCATGGCGATGGGGACACCACGGTTCTCTATGGAAGGGTGGGCTAGAATGGGGCTGAATTGCGTGATGGCGAGAGCAAAAAGGGCGAGCCTGCCATTGCTAAAGATGGTACACTTCATGCTGAGGAAAAGCTTGGAAGTGTTGGTGATAGTAAGTAGATGTGGATGGAAGAAGGCAAATGTTAAAAACTGCTGAAGAAGACTGATGAGGAAGAGCAATAGATCGTAGAGAGAGAATGACTTAAAGTAGACTGCTGTCGATAGCGTGAAATTTCTTGAAAGGGACAAACCTATATATACCTAATTGCGGAAAAAATATATTAATACCATAAATCAATTCTTCGCGTTTGAAATTATTAAAATGTTAATGGGCATTGCTCTGACCCTGATAACTAGAGGACCACCCTGCCATATACATGAAAGTTTCCCGCTAGGGACGGCCCATATGCAAGGTTAATACCTAGAGTCCACCTAAAACGATATGTTTCATATCAAGGCGTGTTGTCGTACATGAAAACCTTTCTTTAGTAATCAACGTCCATATAACCATACTCACGACCCGCGTTAGGCCTTCCTTCTGCATCAGCCAGCAAATATTAACAGGGGTTATATCCTAAAACAAGCATGAACATGACGCATTATGACGGCAAGTAGAGGATGATGGTTGATGTCTCAAAATAACCTGCTTTAGAATTACATTACTACTAGTACGGAGGTGAAGAAGATAACTCATAAAGCACATTGACTCGTCACCACGGCCTAGAAGACATTCGCGTATGTTTACGTCATTAACATATTGTCTACCTTAAAGGGTCTCGCCTTGACTAACAACCTCACTATGGTTTTGAAGTAGCGGCTTAGATAGTATTGCAATGATTGTCACGGTTTTCTGACTTTATGTAGAGGTAAGGAGGAAGATGTTATGAGGCAGTAGCAGGAAGTTGTGAATGCGCCTAGTCCATGAAGTAATGGAGGAAGCAATGTGCGCGGTTTGGCACCAAATTTTGCAAAGTATACTATCCCCCTGAATGATTGTAGCGACCTGCTATTTTGAAGTTCGTAGAAGCCTACTTATAGCACCCGATTTAGGTAAAAAGGTGTAAATAAGATGAGATCACTAGTAGTGGCTTTTTGACAAAAGAGTGCATTGTTACAGTCGCCTAATTCGCTCCAGCGACGACATACGGTAATATTTATTCCGGACTGGCCTCTCTCCAAAAGACCAATCTCACCACTCCTGGTGCAGCTAAGGACGACATGCCACCTCTTGCTTATGGCGACACCTGTGGCGAGATTTGGAACGAAAAGGACGGCTTGGGCACTAGTAGTGGTGTTACCGACGACGGTCCTGTCAACATCAAACATTCAGTTCAACCGCCGTTTGTCCTAGATCTTCACTCTTGCTTTATGTTAACACGTCCAGAATGTCCAAGACAGTCGCGCGCCTCCTCCCATACATTATCCCTTCCTTGGTAGGCGAGGATAGAGTTCCCCGAAATGGCTATTTTACAATAAGCGACCATAAGTAAGTAAGGGCCATTAGGTGAATTTACACCAAAATGCGCTTT